>ML769965.1:0-29537 GCA_009733575.1 Gymnopus androsaceus JB14
CCAGTCACACAGTGTGACAGATGTGTTACCCATGTCTGTGTAGCGTTCTTAAGGGTGATTATCCTGACTTCATACAAAAATATTTACTGGACTCTCAGAGTAGCAATTGTACCTCTTACAGGTGCATTATATGGATAGAAAAATGGTACTTGAATGATTGTGTTTGAAACTCCGTACCGTATCCGTATACGGCCGTATTTTTGCCGTACCGTACCGTGGAGCAAAAAATCAAACCGTATTCGGCCGTACCGTAGCTGCTCCGTACCGTATCACGGGAAATTTTCACCGTACCGTATACGGTACGTACGGTGAAGAGCCCTAGAAATAACTCAGAATATGCTTAGGTGGCCCACTACTGGGTACCCAATAGTACTTCATTTCTTCCTTCCCTCTAATTCAAGTTCATTTATTGAAAATAAGTAGTGATGACATTCAAGTTGCATTCGAGTATCTTGCTAAGTTATTAAGTGCCCTTCTATGCAATTTGAATTCAAGTTCATTTATCAAAACACAACCCCACATGAGCCAATATTGAAAGCAGGCTTAACAGGACTGCTATGATATCAATGGATTCTGTTAAATCCCTTAACCTGTCAACCCCTTGTGCATTGTAAGAGAATGTCCACCTCTATCCTCTTCTCCACTACACTTGTTCTCCTCTGAAAAACCCAAACTCTTCACCCACATCCATCCACAACATGTTGAAAGATATGCTCATGATCATGGACACATGATCAGGTACTTTGTACCATGCTATTCAACATTGGCTTACCAATCACTGATCCTATGTATTGATATCATTTGATTAATGTCATTCGCTAGTTACAGGTGACTGTACACACAGAATGTTGTGGAGCTAACACATGTCTGTGAAGGAATTTCTTCTATCTGAACACCTTAAATCTCAGTTGAATGTGTCACACATCAGCAAAACCTGGGTGAACTGTGGATTGCTGTGGGTTGCTGTACAGCACTGTACAGAAGCCCCAATACAATCCACAGAAGCCACAGAGCTGTCCAGTTCTGTACAGAGGGGGACCCTGCTGTGGGATCACCCAGGTTCTGCTGATGCAGTTCCATGTGCATGAACATTTGACTCACGCATTGATAGCAGAAAGTTGCTTGGAATATTTACAGTATTACACTTCAGTACAGAAATAGCAAATATAACACAATGGAATAAGGAATATCCACTTTCCAGATATGCTGCCCAACACTGGTATAAACATGCAAAAATTGTAAACAGTGACAAAATATATCAGGAAGCTTATAAGTGTATCCAACCACCAACCACATGGAGCTGCATATAAAAATTGCTTGAAACTGGCAGTGTGGAAGTGACGCGTACGCGACCCGCGGAATCCGGACAACGTGACCCTTTTGCCCTTGGGCGCCTTCCTACAGCCGATTTCTCTCCCTTACGATGACAACCGCCAAAACTCTTCGCTGTCACGTCTCTTGACGTTGCTTCTTTCCGGACTCGATGACCCCGACCCCGACTACATCTCAACGAATTCTTGTACCTACGCTGAAGACTCGAGGAGGAGAGAGGAGGATGAAGCACCCGGTCCGACACCAGGGTACCTTCGCCTTGAGCAAGCATTGCTGAAGCTTGAGGGCCTTCACATTGTACCCTGGGGGATTGCGCTAATCGGTAGCCCGGTGTCGATTCCGAATTTATCCAAATCGGGTTCGATGGCACTCTTCTTCCCTACTTCTTTTTTACTTCACGTTTCAGTCCATTTTTCACTACTTATACTCTGCGACCCCAAAAAGAATGATCATTTGTTTCTTGCACCCAACCACCATTGTAGTGAAAGGCCAACGTAGCCTGCAAGCATTGTCTCAAGACCCTTTCCTCGCTCAAACTCGTTCTCTCGAACGAAAACTCTAACTTCTTATTTCAGTACTCACGCGGGACCGACTTCATCTCGAACTTTTGTCTAGAAAGCTTCATTAATGTCAATCTCCACGCTAGGTATGCTAGATCCCCAGTTTCTCTCTCTCTCCTTGCTTCTCCAGTGGCATTAGCCCTCTGCAGACGCTAGCGCTTCCTTGACCCACAGGTAGACCGGATCCCTCCGTGCACGACTAGGTGCCTCTGTTCTCTTGCTAGAACAACTCATTCTTCTGCAGCAGAGTTTGAAGAGGATTCCGAAAGAGATTGGACTCTCCCTCAACCATTATATTATGCTGCGTGGTGTGGTCTTCAAAATATGGTCAATCACTGGTGAACAAAAAATGTGAATGATGAAGGAGGAAAGTGGGGATCAGCATTAGGTGCAGCAGTGCATGGACAAAGTGCACAAAGTGAATATGATAATATTACTTCCAGACAGGCAACAAAAAATGACCACTTTGAAATTGTCAAGCTTTTGCTGACCTATGGAGCAGATCAGGATATTCCAGGATTTTAAAAAATAACACCACTTCTAATTGCTTTTGAATATGGTTCTTTAAATAATGCATCCCTCCTGATTGAGGAAGGGGCAAATGTAAATGCACAATTTGAACATGGTAACAATTATCTGTCCTATGCATCATACCTGGAAAACATCACGCCACTCATAATTGCTGCATACTATGGATATGTGAATATTGTTTATATGATGGTTGAATATGGGGAAAATGTGAATGCACTGGATGACAAAGGTTACACTGCACTATATCTTGCATCATAAAATGGCCATTCTGAGATTATCAAATTTTTGTTGAATCATGGGGCAGTCAAGGATATTGTAGGATTTCGAAAATTCATGCCACTTACAAGTGCTTCCAAAAATGGTCATTCAGATGTTGTTTTTGTTCTGATTGAGAAGGGGGCAAATATGAATACACAAAACAATGCTGGCTCTACAACTTTGAGATTAGCCTCACAAAATGGCCATTTTGAGATTGTCAAGCTTTTGCTGAACTATGGGGCAGACATGGATGCTCCAGGAATGTGCTCTGGATCTCCTCTCATCATTGCTGCTCAGAAAGGACATTTAAATATTGTCTTACTCCTCCTGGACAATGGAGCACATGTAAATGGCTAAAATGAAGAAGAATCCACCACCTTAAGGCAGGCATCACAGAATGGCCATGTTGCAATTGCCAAGATGTTACTTAACCATGAAGCTGACACAGAGCTCCCAGGATTCCACAAAACTGCTCCTCTTGTGATTGCAGCTCAAAGAGGCCATTTTGAAATTGTTTCTCTCATGCTGGAGAATGGGGCCAATGTAAATGCACAAAATGAGAATGGTTCCACTGCTCTAATACAGGCATCTCAAAATGGTTTCTTCTGTATTGTCAAACTGCTGCTAGGTCATAGGGCAGATGTAAGTATTCCTAGTTTTAGAAATGCTACTCCCCTCATAATTGCAGCTCAAAATGGTCATCTAGACATTGTGTGTCAGCTTCTGGAGGAAGGAGCAAATATAAATGCACAAACTGAGGAAGGTTTTACTGCTTTCCATTTTGCACATAGCAATAGACATTTTGACATCAGCAAGCTGTTAGCCTCGGCCACTCAAGGTCCAGAACATTGAATGGATTTGGCACGTGATAAATTTATTATGCAATTAACCTTTATTGAGCACTCTAATGATTATTAATGGTTCCAGATTATACCTGAAATGTTGGATTTGATTTATTCCGAGTGCCGTTGCTTGCCATGGCCTCCGATTGAAAATTAGTATTTACCGTATATAAGCCTGTAATGTCTCAGCGAGAATCTAGGGTTCAAGAAGCCCAAGTTTGGTTGATGTCAAGTAACTTTGAGAAAAGACAGAAAGAAATACCTATTCAAGTCAATGAGCTTTCGCCTGAAGTTGGAAGTCAAATCAGTGAGCTTGTGCATCTACTGAGCAGCTTCTGTTGATCTCACATTCACACAAGTAGATTAAATAAACAGTATTTTAGAATTGGTCGAAGAGTAAGTTTTTACACTCAAGGGAATCTCGTCTTTAAGTATTGTTACTGTATCTATGTGAGAGCTATTCTAGATCTATAGAATGATATCAAAGATTATAGAAATTGAGAGAAGTTGGGAGAAGGTTCTTGTAGATTCTTTTGGAAAGAACTAGAACAATGTTCAGTAAGTATGAGCTCCACTCACTCTGCAGGATCAACTATAAAACAGCCGAAATTTATTCTGAAAAAGATGAAGTAATGATGATAAATTTCGCCAAAGATTTCGCTTGAAACAGATCATATATTGCGCCCGGAGAATAGTTGGTTTGGTTGGTCCATCTGCTGGACTTTAAACTGGCATCAGAAGGAGCATAAGCAGGACTAAAGTCCCTTACACCCTTGGGTCACTGAAGGACACAACCCAAAGTTCCGACACCTCCACCGTCCTCGGGGGTGTAAATGGTCATCTAAAGCTTTGAAGAAGTCTGCTTTGGTAGCTACGTCAGAGATGGATGATGTTTGTTGGGTCTGGGTTGTGACGCTATATGGCGAAGGCAGAAGAGAATTGAACAGGCGCTTACGCTCATGTGATTTGAGCAGCGCAGTCTATAAATTTGAATGCACTTTGTTTACAACTTACTTCCGCATCTTGAGTGGCTCCAAGCTGCTCCTTTCTTATTTATTTAGTCTCACTTTCAAGCTCATCAATGCCAGGTATGCTTACTTTTTCTTAATCTTGCCATCTTTTATTATTAGCGATGTTGATGAGGTTCTGGATTATGGTTATGGGGGAGATGAGTCTGAGGAAGAAGAAGAGGAGGAGCAGGAAGAAGAAGATGTTGGACCAGAGGATGGTGAGGAGCCTTTCAATCATGATATGAATGTATTAGATCAAGAGGGATATGGTCTTTTATAGCTTACTCGCGCTTACGGAAAGTAACGGTCCGGGTGTTTTTGAGCAATATCTCAACAACAACCTGGAATTTTCATTAGGTCCAAGTTGTGGAGTTGATTGTTAGTAAATTTCTGATTTTTTGACACTGTTTGTAAAATATTTATGTGAGAAGTGGTTGCTATATAAGTAATTCTTAAAAAAACTCAAAATCTGCAGGGTCAGGAAAATTTTTTCAAGCTAAGCTGTATTCATCATTGGAAAGGGCGACATCGAAAATGGGGGTTAGCATTCTTACTTCAGCAAAAATATTAAATTTGATGCTACAGTTTAAGCTGCAAATGTGCGAGTTTTGGCTGTTTTTGGCTGTTTTTGACCATTTTGGCCATTTTAGAGCAACTTTAGGAGTTATTTGGGAGATGAAATCAACGGATCTTTGTGATGTAAAACTTGTAATCCCCATTTTTGATGTCGCCCTTTCCAATGGTGAATACAGCTTAGCTTGAAAAAATTTTCCTGACCCTGCAGATTTTGAGTTGTTTTAAGAATTACTTATATAGCAACCACTTCTCACATAAATATTTTCCAAACAGTGTCAAAAAATCAGAAATTTACTAACAATCAACTCCACAACTTGGACCTAATGAAAATTCCAGGTTGTTGTTGAGATATTGCTCAAAAACACCCGGACCGTTACTTTCTGTAAGCGTGAGTATATATAGTTCTTGGAACCTGATAGTCATTTCTGTACATGTAGTGTCTAATTTCTTTGACCCAGAATGAACTTGTATTATCAGTTATAACATTATGGAAGGCCTTAGCAGGTAGATCCTATATGTAGTGTCCAGTCCATGACCTTCCATGATGTAAGGTCCTTGCCCATTATATTCCATTATGGAAAAAAAACTTCCAACATGGAAGATCATGGACTGGAATCTTTTATTATGGAAAGTCATGGGCTGGGACTATCCTTTATGGAAGATCATGGAATTGCACTCCATGACTTTTGTCTTTTGCTGATGGGAGTCTGAGAAGTCCTTATGGCCGAAAAAAATTTCATACCATTGAGGCTCTGAGGGGTGTTCTAGGTCAACTCAACCACTGAAATAAGGCTGTAAAAACCATTTAAAGCACTCAACATCTCAAATCTCCCTGAGAAACATGGATTTTATAGGATATGATGCAATTTAGCACCTCCATCAAAAAATATTGTCAATGCAAGTGCATTTACACCAGGTTGAATTGAACTTAGATGAACTGCTGTGTATTAAATTGCCTCTGGAAATGTTGTTCAAAGGTGCAAAGGAGAAAAAATTGTTATGTAATACAAATTTGATTGGGAATCATCCGAAGTGTGGGAAAATTTTACTATATATATAGGCAATAGAAGGGGGGGCTTCAAGAATCCTTATGACCCAAAAACAAGGTCATGGCATACAATTGTAAGTGGTTAATGCATGTGACTGATCATAAGTGGTTAATTGTGGACTGAGTGGTTAATCAACTTGCCTTTTGATTAATTGGCTGATCTTTTTAAGTGGTCAACCCATGCATATGTGACTTGTCCTATTATGGAATTTGACCTTACCAACACCTTCAATGTGCCTCAGTACATGCACAATACTTCCTGTGCCATGTGATTGGAGCCAAAGGGGAGGTGATAATCCCTTGCCCATCCCTTTGCCAAATGGAAACCAAAATTTATAGAGGAACTGAATACATTGTTGAACAATGGATTCAGCTTCTCTACAAGCCCTTATGGTTGGTGTGGCTGTCATGGTCAGTGCTCAGCAAACACATCGGCAAAAAATGGGTGCATCAGCAAAACCTGGATGGTTGATAATAAAGATCTTCACGAGTCCGGATCCCGGTATACCGGGATCCGTGCCACAGGTACCGGGGGGTGAAATACCCTGACCTGTGACCTGCCAAAACCCATGGGAAACGGGTCCGGTATGACCGGGATCCGTCGCAGGTATACCTGCAGGTACCTGCATGACCTGTTATAGTTTTTAACTATAGATTTTTAGTACTTGTTACTAGTTAATATGCTACTAATACTTATAGTAACTACTATTAGCATCAACTGGAATCAATTCAATGACAATAAAGTACTTATTCTCAACTTTGTCAGTCCTAGTAAGTATTATATTAGTAGTAACAGGTTAATAAGTATAGTAATTTGGGTAGCATACAAGGACCCAGGGCTCTACCACTAAGTGAAAATAAGCAATGGAGTTTCATTATACAGTGGTAAGGAAGAAATAGTTATGGTTTCATGTGCATATATTAAGTATTAGACTATTAATGTCAGTGTTCTACCATAAGCCCTTAAATAACAATCTCAAAATCTTTAGGGCTTAAGCCCATTTAAGGCCTTAATTAAGGCTTAGGTTGATTTTTTATTATTATTTTTAAACTGCCCATCTCAGGCCAGTACCACAGGAAAATAATGAAATTTTGCATTATAAAAAATACTTCTACATTATAATTTATAATTTATTCTTCATCATTGCTACAATGCCAGTCTTGTTAGCACCATTGTCAGGTATAGCATCTTCAACAGCCACCAGTGCAACACCAGTGTCTCCATAAGCTCTGTACTCCATCAACTAAGCATCCTTCTGGATTATTAATCTATTATAGAAATATCAAGTGAAAGGTAGAAAAATGAGACTTTATTGAATATTCCTACATATTCCACTTTTGGCTTGGGACACAGCCACTTAAGCCTTTGTTAAGGCCTTAAGGGATCTGAGGAAATTCCTGAAGCCTTAACATAAGGCCTTAACTTAAGGCCTATGTACTTAAGGCTTAGGCCTTTGGTAGAACACTGAATTTAATGTTACTATTACTACTTAATACTAGTGGTATATATTGGACTTGGTACTCTAATACCATATAGTAGTACAAGTACAGATACAGCACACTATTCTTAATATTCTAGTACACTATTTAGTGCTTATGGAAGTAAAAAATAGTTGGTCAAGTATGTAAATCATTTGTCCACAATGACCTGCAGGTACCTGCAGGTCACTAAAAAAATTAGAATCATGACCTGTGACCTGCGGGGATCCGTGGGAACCTGGTACCGGGACCCGCGGGTCACAATACCTGCGGGTACCTGTCCCTAACCGGGACTCGTGAAGATCATTAGTTGATAAGACATCTTAATACATTCTGGAGCAAGGGTACCCTCTCCAGAGTGCTCCAGAGAGCTCAGAGCACTCAGAGCCATTCAATTGCTTTTTGATGGCTTTTTGGCAGCTGTCAAACCTGTCCAAAAGCGATTTAATGGCTCTGAGCTCTCTGGAGCTCTCTGGAGAGGGTACCCTTGCTCCAGAATGTATTAAGATTTCCTATCAACCATCCAGGTTTTACTGATGTGTACTGGACAGAGCTGGACACCTCTGTCTAGTGCTCATAGCAAGGTACCAGCTATCCAAAGCTATGGATTGCTATGGGCTGCTATCAATCACTATAGAGAATGACACCTGTCAAAGGGCAATATAAATTGGCAAGCTCATAGGAACTCATACTACATAGCTACCCATAGCAGTTCATAGCAGCTTATAGTTTTATGGCTGCTATGGCTTGCTATGACATCTATGAAGTGGTTAATCCAATCCACTTCCCTCCACATGTATGATTGCCCATCCATCAGAATGGTTAGAAAAACTACCTGGAAAGTGGTTAATCCGCTTACTTTTTTATTTGCGCTGACTAATCTGACCAGTTGAATGGATTGGCATGGAACTTTTTTTTTGTACTATGGGCATGCAACAATGGTCACTTTGCTGGAGTGGTCTAACAGGATCACCTGCTACAATGCATCCAGTAATTGGGCTTTGCCCATACGTGTTCAAATTGCACAGGTGATGTGTCTTTTTTGCATCGTGCTCGGGTTTTTGCGGTAAGTATGCGTCTCATCATTTCTCGATCACTTTCCCGATCACTTTCACGGAACTATAAATGTTTTTCGTGATGTCCAATATTCAGATAGTTCACAGACAATCACAGCTGACTATTTCTTCGCATTACGGATTCTATTAACTGTAGTGCAGTAAGTAGTCAAGCAGAATATCACCAAACTCAACTAGATTATTCTCTCGGTCCGCTAGACTGTTCCTATTTGATGTGATGAGACGTGACCAACTTGGAGACGTGCTAAGTTCCAGGCTAGACGATGAGATCAATTATTGTTAACTTCCACATGCCGGGTACTTGTCTAACCAATTAGGGCGCTGACAATAGCTCAAACCAGTTTACGGATCTGATTCGCTCATAAATACATGGTAGCACTGGCATTCTATTTACACAAGGCACTCTCGGAGAGGTTGTACTTAGATCATTTTTTGATCGATTTCAATCTTCCGGCGACGCCCGCCACAGACGTGCACTGGTTGTAGACTTGCTTTGATCCTGCGGATTCTCAATGCTCGAGCCCAGGTCTACTCGCACGAGAATCAGTGTTGGAGCAATCCCCTATAAAATATTTAGTTCCACTGTACAACACAGTTGGCCCCACACTTCAAAGACCTACCACCATCTGCGCTACTACGGGATTTAATCTGTCGACGCCCAAATCGAGCTGCAACTCAATTACAAGAGCGGCAATTATGGAGATTGGATATAATGCACCAGACTCCACCCTGGAAGAAAGCCACATTAGCTGCTTCTCCCCTCAGTCTTGAGAGACACCTACATAATTGTTACCAGCCGGTATATTTGCTTGCTATCAGTTTTATTGACCTTGTCAGACTCTGGATAGCAGTTAACTATTTGACTGAGGCGCCAGATTCTTCCCGCTGGTAAATATTGAAGTGAAATCGCAGCATGATTCCACTAAATGCTACTACTGACCTATGAGTCCAGTTAAGAGGATATTTGCAAAGATGGCGCTTGCACCAACTACGAGTGTTATCATTGTTGCAGCTGTATTGTCCGGCGAGCCGTTTCTTAGTGAGCGGGTCAAGACTGATATGTCACCTTCAATCTCAAGGACTACAGCAGTGATTTCTAACCCTGTATTAAATACCACACAGTGGTAAGCACATACACTTAATATTTGAAATCTTAACTACTCACCAAAGTTTATACTACATAAGATTGCAGGACCAATAACGATAGACTTTCTAGAGTCCCAGATGAAATAGCAACGGGTCAACTTAGATTATGAGATCAGGCTTCAATGTGATTTAGGAATGAGATGAACAAGTCACTAACTAGTATTGCATCCGCCACAGTACTGTGACATTCGTATTTGATGTCAGTTGTTTTTGGGGGATTTCAAGATTCAAAATAAAATAATCTTACTTTGCAAGTATAAAGACACCACTTGAAGAACATCTAATGTTAATTAAAATTAGAATGTACATTTCAGGACAGTGCAAACCAAATAATGACTCACGCCAAATACTGAAATAAAGCATAGTGGCTGTCAGGATTAAATGAAGGCTGATTGGAGATAGCT
Organism: Gymnopus androsaceus JB14; assembly: GCA_009733575.1. Taxonomy (NCBI): domain Eukaryota; kingdom Fungi; phylum Basidiomycota; class Agaricomycetes; order Agaricales; family Omphalotaceae; genus Gymnopus; species Gymnopus androsaceus. Next base: position 10,263 of record ML769965.1, read on the forward strand.
TCAAGTGTTGTCTTTGAAATTGTGTACTGATAAAGTGACAATGTGGACAGAATTGTAATAGTGCTGATAAGCAGATAGAGACAAAGGAGGGAAATTTGATAAAAGTATGGCCTTTTGCGCCCGCGCTGATGAAGTTGAAGGTATATATAAATCCAAAACAGCACTGTATAAGCACCTAGAAATTGCGTGTCTTAGCTTATTCAATTCAAATAATCTTTTGAGAGCTTGACTGCTCACCATAGAACAAAAAAGCGAACTAAATATCTGCTAGTGAGCACCACACAGTCAAACCACCTGAAATCATGATTACTCACCATTGTCATGACCCAAAACGGTCGTACAACAATCTCCACATACTCAGTTGGTGAGATTAAACCATCTGTGATGACTGAATGCTCTATGCTCATGACAGTGTCTCGAGAAGTTGGGAGAGTAAAGAACGGAAAGATAATGTTCTGTCGTCATTCTTTTCACGATACTTATAATCCTCAGGTATAATCAATTAGTCATTTATCAATCTTTGATGTAAATTAACCAGGAATACTGCCGAAGGATTATTCTGTTCAACGACCCTGTTGCTGACAGGCAACCCATCTAACAACCATCGGATAGCATTTGATGTCCAGTCATTCCGGTACAAGCGGTCTCTTCGAAGTTTCTTCCCTTGTCCTTACCTCTCCCTCCCAATCCTCCCCAACATCTTCCCGGCGCCCGATCGCGATACTCAGAAATTTCATTGTGCATGTTTTGGCCTAAATTTCGGCATTTTGTTTTGTCAGAGGATGAGGACTCGGAGTGGGGATTTTTGAGACAGGCGAAAGGGCACAGGTGGTAGCCAGAGCCAGAGTTAGACTTATAGTCTGAGGGGAGTCGGAGATGTATTGCAACTAGGTGTAGGAAGCCAAACTACTTAGTACTTACTGCTGCCGATTGCAACGATAGAGCAGGACCGTCGCCTGATGCTGTTGTCATTAGTTTAAGTTGATATAAGCAGCGAGGTACATCTTCGAACTCAGAGTCATAGGATAGCCGTACAATATCCAATGTGACTATGTTTAAAGGCATTGTTGGCTGTGGTTGTTGGCAACAATAGGGTTGCTAAACAGAAGAATCCACTGCCAAAGATGGTCAGGCAATGTGAAGTACAATGGAAAGTTGAATAAGTAAACTAAGTACTTGGATAAAAAAAACTTTGGACAATGTCATGCCATCTTCGTTTCCATCAATCTGCCAGTAGAGTCTGATGAGATGAGATGGAACGGTTTAATCAGGGTGTAATCAATGCTGGGGCTTCTAGCTCACGAGTCACTGGTCACCCTGCCTGCTTCTTGAATTTGCTATGGAAGAGCGGTTCATGTCTTTAACAAAGATCATTAAATAAAAATCAATCATTTAGAGTACAATTTCCGAGACAAGCTTCTTTTTCTCTTTTTGTAACATCATAGTTCTTATATTCTGAGAATGCTTGACGTAGACGGATTGGTCGCAGTTTCTTTTGATTTTTTCGAAAAAGTTTGTTCAATTTTGATCGCGCTCCCGATACATCAGCACTTTCGTAGGCGTATGGAAGTATGGTACCATACACTCCATACAAATTCCATACGTGGTTGTGATGTATGGCTACTACGGCATCGCAAAGTTTCCATACTCAATATATGGTGTCTTCCATACCATCTCCATATGCTAATGTTCCATACATGATATTCTGGTCCATGCCTCCGCATACTATCCATACATATGACTGGGGGGGATGGCCGCAAGCGGCGAAAAGCTGAACCTTTTGGGATCAAATTTAGTGAGCATCATGATAATACTACCACGACAAAGTTTCTTTCGCCAACTCAGTTGTCTTAAATGCTAGCGACTCGGTTCTTTCGAGCTCATGTCTTAATGCTTGGGATATATGGTTTTTGATTTTCCTAGATTGAATGGCCTCAAAATGCACAATGCTTTCAGGGAGTGTACACGCGAGAGCATCACATAGATGCTTTGGATAGAGCGACAGCTGGCTAGATCTATACATACTACCTCAAGTGAATGTCCTAGTGAGTTGTGTGATGTGAATTCACAAGCGGGAATTAATGGCAACCGGTGGCACGTAGCAGAATGAGTCCTCTCAGAATTTGCTCAGAATTTGGGTGCTTAAATTTGAAGGATTGCGACAAAATGGATGTTCAGCATCACTTTGACATGGTGCCAGTAGTTACTAGTAGGCCCAGCAGAATTAAGCGTGGATGAGTACCAGACATTGAACCTTAAAACCGAAGCGCTATCGAGGTGGGGGTAGAAGCAGAACTGAGTAGAAGCAGATTGCTGCCGAACGGCAAAGATAAGATGAAGATATACTAAATGCAGCATGGCTAAGGTTAGGTGTTCCAAATAAGGCTGTGGGTCGTCCGAATAAGGCAATGGTACAAGAAAAACTTTCATATAAGGAGCCAAACCTAAAGGTTCGGCAATAATGAAACATCATGCAATCCGTGTAAAAACAGCTACATGGACTCTGAGTGTACTACAAGTTATGAAATGAAATATACCCCTACGAGACTCCAGCGAAATAGGGCCACTTGAGCACTGAAAACCACAAATGCATGCAGCGTCGAAGCTTGTTGCCTGGGAACCGAAAAGTGCACTACACGGCTCTACTATTAACGTAGGACTTGGAGTAAGTATGCTGAACTCGACAATTTAATCCAACTCACTCACCCAAAGCAACGACTCTCCAGTAGCAATGTTCAAGAACTGAAAGAAAGGAAAGATGAGCTTCAAGAAGGATAAGAATTGTACTACACTACGCACCTAATCAGACATGATGAACTCATCATCAGCCCCGTTTTCCATCCCCTCCGAATCCTCCGTTTCCCGCTTAATGGTGACAGCGGAGCGACGTTTTCAGTTCATGAATGGTCGGGCATGGTCAAGAATTGTTGGCCCCTTGGTCTTCAGTGTTTTCTTGAGAACCGAATAATAATTCGAAACTGTCGGAGCCCGTTTGTCGCTAAAACCAGTGTCTTTGTTGTTTTTGGAGATGTTACCTTTGCCATTCTGTACCTTTTCTTCCTTGGCCAATCTCCGAGTCTCAGCAATTGAATTCATGTTACAAGTTTCATACATTTTCCATACATTTCTGTACATATGGAAGAATCCAATGGAACATGTTATGGATAAGTATGGATAAGTATGGATGTATAAGTTCAATACATGTCATACTTCCCATAGCGCTCATACTTTTGCGAAACTGCCGATGCATCATTTCTGTACCCAAATCAGAATGTACTTCAGTAAGATACAACTGGGAAGCGGAGTCCCACACCACTAAGTACAGTCAATATGAGCTACAGTTGAGCCACATTTGAATCGATGACTACTAAACTAACTTATGATTTCAAACTCCGCTAACTTATTGCTAACTTATCAATTGACAAGTTAACTTAAGTTTACTTATTTACTTAAGTTAACTTAAGTTAACTTGTCACGACAATTTTACTTATCTTACTTATTCTAACTTATTCTAACTTATTTTACTTATAGTGTACAAAGAGCCAGGGATTAGTGTACTCAGTGTATTAGAAGCTTCATAGGACTAAATACACTCTACCCAACACTGTGGCTACCTCCTTAACAATGTATAATTACTGTTCTCACTGTTCCACCCCCATCCTGGACACCTTTAGAGGTTTTGGAGTCTGTATTTAATGTGAACCATGCTCCTGCAGCTTATATCAGGTCATCCATGGAAGATTGTGTCATTGGTACTAGCAGTATGCTGCTCATTATCATCCTATTCCGACTCAAGTATTACTGACAGATTGTACATATATGCATGTTAAACTATCAGAACCAATGTTGTTGAGCTATAGAATGCATGTAATGTCAATAGCGCCCATATTTACACCCAACAAGTTGCGCAAATGGTACTTTTAATGTTGTTAAACATGTAAATTTAACGGCAAATCTCGGCACAAGTAAATAAGTTAGCGGAGTTTGAAATTTTGACAAGCTAACTTATCGTAACTTATTCCAACTTACCTTGTTCTTTTAAGAAGTTTGAGGATATATTGAGGCTAATTGAGCATCTATAAGCCGCATATGAGCATGCATAGAGTATACTAAGTACCGAAATTGGATTAGGCACTAGTGTTACATCAGGCAGTGGTAATAGAAGTACTCGATACATATCATAATCATCGGCAGAGCTCCTGCTACATCCATATGATTGAAGCAGATGTTCTTTGCAGCCCCATTTACTGTATTAGACCTGCAGCAGACTAAAAACAGAATATTTGAATGCTGATCATTGGATGGAAAGGATTATAAACAACCAACTGCGCCAATATTCCAGTGCTTTAACCTTCCAATGAGTCTTATCTCAAGAGCTATACATACAATGTGTATCCAGATGAGAATGGCAGTAATTCAGGTTAAATTGTAGCAACAAGCGAAGTTCACACTTATGAACATGCTACAGAGGAACATATCAATATCAGTATAGAGAGAAAGCAAAAATTTGATAAGAAACATACCTGAGAATAAATGTTGTGTTCAATGCTAATCTTGACTCTTGAGCCAAAATTCAGTCTAAACTGTCACAAAGCTTGTCCGCGTTTGTACTGCCTGGTGCGAGACACTATGTCAATTCCCGGTAAATGAGAAGGCATATTGTTACTTTGCTGCATGCTTGTCTCCTTTTTTAGGGTCTGCCGTTGCTGTACAGCTTATTTTTTCAAGTGGCAGAGACATGATTTCACTCAGATGCTCGAGGCTTAGTGCAGAAACCATCCATGTGCTCATGATAGTCAAAAATAGTCTTTAAGCTGCGCGATCTGCTGTAGAAGTAATCTTAGGTGATGATTAAGTCTTATTAGTACGCTAAATAACATTTTATATGTTCTAATGTGATTTTTAATTTCTGCGCTGCTGATACGGCCATGCCATGTCCGTGATGATCATACTGTACACCATATGTTCTGCTGGACCCTCTAACAGCATTCCTATGGCACAAATACGGCCTTGAGCATACTCTAGCAGATTCACAGGCTACAGCTGTATTCGTAATATATGGTGGACATCCTTACTAATATTTGATTCTGGCATCTGTATGAAGAAGTTTTGAAGTGCTAGTCCTGTAGTGACACAAATGAATGAAGCTTGAGTTTGACAGTGGACCTCTTGATATTGGAATCAGTGCAACAAGATGTACTCAATGCAAGGAGGAAATATAAGCCATGTCCTGGAATCAATGGCATGAGACTGGTGAATGTTTCACAACTTGAATGAGACTCAGCCAACATTGCATAACCAAAAGGAATGGTCAGGGTAACACTAACAGAGCACTGTAATATATGGCATGGTCCAAGCCTGAAGAAACCGGAACCTGTAGTCAATTGGTGAATGACAGCAGATACAAATATAATGACTCGAGAAATGGAAGTACAGATGACATCAGGAAAAATGGTCTGGGCCAAGGATAGCCTAGGTAACCTAAGCCTCCTAGGTTACAGGGGCTGGACTTGGGATGGCCTAGGCAGCCTAGGCCTCCTAGGTTACCTAGGACTATCTCAGGCTGCCTGAGGTTTCCCCAGGGTTCTTCCAGGTTTCCTCAGGTTTTCTCAGGTTTCTCAGGTTTTCTCAGGTTTTCTCAGGTGACTCAGGTTGTCAAAAGTCCACCCCCTAATTCCTAGGTCATCCTAAAGGAACCTAGGCAACCTAGGCGGCCTAGGTGGCCTAGGTGTCTTCGAGTTACCTTGAGGTTAACTTCAGGCCATCCAAGGCCCAAACAGTTTTTCCTGATGGATGTGCATGGAAGACTCAGAAATAGATGAGTTGTTGGTAATCGTCAGACATCAGAAAAAACTGTTTTGGGCCCAGGAGGATCTAAGGTCACCTAATCCTCTTAGGCAACCTGAGGCATCCTAGTTGGCCCAGGAAAAAGGGTAAAACTTTGGACACCTCAGGCATCCTAGTCATCCTATGTGTCCTGGGATATCCTGGGATGTCCTGGGGCATCCTGGGGCATTCTGGGGCATCCTGAGGCATCCTGAGGCATCCTGGGATAGAACTTTTATCCCAGGATGCCCCAGGACACCCTCAGGACATCCCAGGATGTCCTAGGATGTCTCAGGATGTCCCAGGACACATAGGATGACTAGGATGCCTGAGGTGTCCAAAGTTTTACCCTTTTTCCTGGGCCAACTAGGATGCCTCAGGTTGCCTAAGAGGACTAGGTGACCTTAGATCCTCCTGGGCCCAAAACAGTTTTTGCTGATGGAGGAACTATGGAATCCACAGCAGCTAAGCATCATGCAGGAAAAAAAAACTTGGAAGGATAATCACTTTCCACCCTTGATAATGAATCTGGTCCATGCCCAACACCATCCAGTGGCATCCACACTAACCTGTATGTTTACTAAGCTGTCCTTAGTGTTGTTTCCGGATGTGCCAAAATGTAAAATGTACTGGCCAGTGGCATTCAACCTTACACTTTTAATGATTCAACACATATCAAACACATATTCTGAGAGTGACAATCCACCCTACTGTATAAGTGTTCTTGCAGTGACCATATGCCTGGTGCCAGATGTGGTTAGGATTGGATTTGGAATGATGTTCAGTGTACACTGTATACAAAATATGAAATTGGGTGAATTGTACTTGTAGTGTGCATGACAACAGTGAAGGATACAAATAATACACAATTTAAGTGGCAACAGGTAATTAAATAATATGTAAAGACACTGATGATAAAGGGATGCAAAGTATGTCCATGTAAGAATTTCATCCTTCCTCTTGCCTTTCTGACCTCCTCCTGCTCGTTCCTGTTCCCTCCGCATGCATATACGAGTCTTGGAGCTTTGCAACTAACCTTTAGCAGCCATAGGAGTAGCTACCCATGTATGTATGCTAGGTTCTATTCCTCTTGTAGATTAACTGATGAATTGGCTTTACTTACTACTTACCAATATTCTGTTACTTATTTACTTAAATATCATTATACTTTGTCATTCTACCTGGTCAAATGAGCTCAGGTTATCCTCCACTCATTGTTCCTAAATTCTTGTGAACCCGGTTCAAAGCAAGCATCGGATTCATGATAGGTGTTCAATGCATAGACGAGTCTTAGAAGCCTTGTATTTAATGTATACAGCTGGTAGCTCCTTCATCACAGCACTGCAGCTTCCAAAGACAATATATCATATACAGAGTAGATATCTACCATAAAGCAAGCATAATGAACAACATGAGGTTTAGGTGTAGAGAAGAATCACCGTAGTCAAATGTATGTATAATAAATAACATTCGGTAAGGTAGGTATACTATATAGATATCGAGCCTCCCACTATGATGCAGGATCATTGTGGTTTGACATATGCTTGAACAAGGTGGACATAATTCATCAGTACATACTAAGCATGGGTGTAGGTAACATGGTATCGGCTCATACATGGCAGCAAACAATGGTATGCATTCAGCACAGTCCCGGAGAAACACAAGCAACAATGGCGAGCAAGTGACATATTAGAAGACAGTTAAATCAGTTTGGTACAACGACGGCAAGATAGATATGCCATAATACACTTGTCAAGTTAGCGATCAATAGCATGCTGATTATACTGGGTGTTTCTGTCTATGGCGAACAGCTATAGGATGCGTATTTGGGTATTTTTCATAACATTGACAGCAATACCGAGCAGCGTACAGCAGCGTACAGGTCATTTGATGTATCAAGTTAATGTTAAATATGCCGTAATAGATTCGCCAAGTAAATTGACGTTCACTAAGTAAAGTTCATAAGTGTGGGAAAAAATAAGTTAACTTGATTGAATTGAAATAAGTTAGATAAGTTAGTGAAATAAGTTACTTTGCTCTCACTCATTTGAATCTCTCTAAAAGTTAAGGCATATATCATAAAAGGGGTGTGCCTTATTAAAGATGCTTAAAGTATAGACCTTTTTTGACATAAAAATATATCCTGTATTGGAATGGCAAGCCAGAACAGTCCGGAACTCTACTTGCCTAGTAGTTGATATTATTTATTATTGGTTGATAATTACTATAAGATGTAGGTAGTATTACTATACATGTCACAACTGCAGCTAATGTGCAGCTTGCACAGTGATGTACATCAATGAACAGTACTGCAGACTGCGGAAATATAATTTGTACAGTATATAAGGGGCTCATCTCAGCTCACTGCAAAAATAACAATAGTTTTTACTAGGGTTTTGAAGTACAATTTATTAAACTACAAGTAAATCATAAATGGTATTGTATTGTACTGCAAAATTTATCACTGAAGCTTGCACTGATACACAGTTTAAATCAGTACAGGTTTACAGTTTATTCAAAATGTGGAAATTGCTTAAACTGCTTTTAATCAGTTCAAATCAGTACACATTTACAGCAGGTTATACCTTGCATTACACCTAATCAACAAGCTTACAGTGTCATTTATTACTCCAATCTTGATCAAGATGTACTTTCAATAGTTTATGAGAACTCCCTGTGACATGGATGTTGTAAAACATTACATATCTGGTAGAAAATAGTATATAAACAATCAGTTCATGTCAGTTTATACTGATATAAACCAATTCGAATCTGAACTGATTTAAACTCATAAATTGTATTGTATTGCACTGGTTGTATCAGTACAATCAGTACAAGTCCACAGTTTAACCAGTTTTCAATAAATCATGTACCAGTACAATTCATGGTTTTTTGGATTTGGACCAAATAAATTGCATTGCATTGTACTTTGAAACCCTAGTTTTTACCCTACCAAATAATATTCAGCAAGATATAGCCTTCTAATATCCTGGCCATCCAAAAACTGTATTGCTGTATTTAGTGTTCCGACAATGTGACTTCAAATGACGGCGCACCACCGCCGAGCCATTTGAAGTCATGCTATAAGCCGTTAATGATGTATCTGCCGGAATACATCAGCAAAACCTGTACCATCACAATACATTTCTTTCGTCTCTGGAGCAAGGATAGTAATTCCAGAGATCTCCAGAGACCTCCAGAGACGTCTGGAGGAGTTTAACAGCTTTTTGACAGCTGTCAGAGCTCTGGAGATCTCTGGAGACCTCTGGAGACCAACCAGGTTTTGCAGATGTAGTGTGAAGTTTAGCGTCAAGCGGCTTCACGCCATGGCCTCAGAGATCTCAGGTACCTCCATATCCAGGTAAATAGTTACCGGCGGAAAGGCCAACAAAGTCTAGACCGAGCTGACCAGGAATCTATGACTTTTTCCTGGTACTGTCCTCCTGTTTGCCCAGTGCCCAGGAAGACTTTGAGAGCTTCCTAGAGGACATGAGAACAGTTTCATCTTAAGATGTAGGGCTCCAGAACTTTATCAAACCCTGACTACCCAAACTTAGTGAGAAGCAACAATGCGCTCGGCGCAAGTCAGTTCAAGCCAAGCCAATTACCAAATGCAGCAAGCCACGCCATTTCTCGCGTCAAACTGATCCAAGTCACGCCGGGCCACACCAAGCCGCGTCATCGGAACACTAGCTGTATTGTAATATACTTCAGCACTGTGCAAATGTATGATCCATATATGTCACAATGAGATACTGGTTTTGGGTGAAAAAGTGGAAATTTCATGAGATTTCAGAAGTTTACCCCAGTTCCAGTAGCAGCACCAAACCAGATGGCTTAGTGGTGGTATTTACCTTGTAAAGCAGATCCAAAAGTGTAATATAGAGGCCATTCAGACCTAGAGTACCTAAAGCAATTCTGCTGTTTATGAAATTCCGGTCACTTTGCGTCATAGCAAGTAGATGGGATTATTATTGTAATTTCTAAAAACAATGGGTTTTTGTGAGAAATATTTTCCAAAATTAAAACACATGATCTTCACAAATGCTTAAGTGCTTGCATCCTCATTCACATTCATTGTGGTCAACCAAAAAAATCCCAGATGCCTCTAAAGCAATCACTATCAAGCTTTGGCACTGTGATGCTACTCAGCCACTGGAGAAAGATGAGATTCTGCAGATCTGCGGGATGTCAAAGACTTCCTATCATGCACAGAAAAAATATCAAGAATCAGGGAGTGTAGCAAAAGTGAAAGAAATTGGTCATGGGAGGCCTCGGATTCTTCAGAATGTAGATGCTGCATTCCTGATTAGCCTTGCTTGACACAGTCCTGTCTTATTCCTTGATGAGTACCAGAAAAAACTCAGCAAATATCATCTCTTGAACTTATCCCTCTCATCTATTCATCTTGCTTTCAAATGAGTTGGACTAAATGTCAAACATGTTCAGAAAATGGCCTGCAAGTGTTCACCTCAGAAACAGGCAGCCTTTATCCATTGGATCTCGCAATATCCAGCAAAATATCTTGTTCCAGTTGATGAGGTCTCGAAGGATGACAGGACATACTTATGCTAGGTTATGGGGAAAGGCTCTGCGAAGGCAGAGGGTTGAAGTTCAGTCTCCATTTGTTTGAAAGAGACATCTGTCAATGTTTGCTGCTATGGCTTTGGATCAGAGAATCATTACTTCAATGGTAGTTGAAGGCTCATTCAACCGTGACCTATTTGTGAACTTCTTCCATGAAGACTTGGTGTGCTCATCTCTCTTTACTCCATTACCAAGATGCTGATCAGTTTGATGTACAATAGCTTCCTAACATGAATCCATACCCAGGGCCCAACAGTGTCATTCTCATTGATAATGCATGGATCATCATTTGCCGGAAGTATTAGATCTTGTCAAGGAGTTTGGTGAGTGTTTATTGCTAATCTCAGGCCTGAATCAGTCTGAGTGCCTGTTAGGATGCCGTATTGAATTCCTTTCACCATATTTGCCAGATTTCCAACCTATTGAGCTGGCACACTCTGCTATCAAAGCACATCTCAGACAAGTTGGTCTAGGCTTCTTTGATGAACATCAGATCTTTTATGAACTTTATCATGCTTGTAGAATCATCAGTCCAGAGATGACTTGGGGATTTTTATGACACTGTGGTTATCTTTAGCTATATACAAGTTTATTGCACTGAGAATGAATAATATCAACTAGAGGTGGGCACAAATATGTACTCAAGTATATTCGTCATTTGTGTCTCGTGCCCATCTCTAATATCAACAGATAACACTTTGATTTCAATACAGAGTAGCAATAGTATACAGATAGCAAACCCAACAACAAGTAGAATATGTTGCAATACAGTGCACTCCAACAGAGAGCCAGCAAAGAAGGAGTACAAATGAAACCTGGGTCCCAAAAGCTATGCAGGTGCTGAACCCAACAACCAACATTCGACCACATGTTATGAGAAGCAATGCTGAGGAACGGAAGTGGAAGGCCAATGCTAAATTATATTGACAATAAAGTAATTAACTACTCACCTGAGGAATGGAAGTGGAAGGTCAATGCTGAAGAACATTGACCGCCGTTTCTCAGGACAAGATTCTATGGTTATGTAATAATCTAATCTAAGGTCCATTGAGTCCATTCACCTAAGTTTGTATATTCCAACACTCCCCCTCGGGTGAACAGCACTAAGGATTCAGACATCTTTTGGAACTTTTCTCGAGTTAATGCCTTGGTAAGATCATCTGCTGGCATCTCATCAGTCCGTAAATGTTCCACATGAATTTTCTTCTCAGCAACCTCATCTTGAAGCCAGTAGAATTGCGAGTCAAGATGTTTAACTTGGCCATGATGATCGGGGTTGCGAGCAGTGAGAGTAAGAGAAGCAAGTGCAGCTTCACCGGGGATCATCATCACCTCATAAATCACATGAGCGTAAGCGCCCGATCAATTCTCTTCTGCCTTCTGCTATATAGTGTCACGGCCCAGACCCAGCAAACATCATCCATCTCTGATGTTCAGGCTGTGTCCTTCAGTGGCCCAAGGATGTAAGGGACTTTAGTCCTGCTTATGCTCCTTCCAATGCCAGTTTAAAGTCCAGCAGATGGACCAACTGAACCAACTATTCACAGTCTCTCTCTCAGAAACTGGGGCTTGGAATTACCAGGAGTCAACAGCTGGCTGCATGGCAATAATCCCGGTATAACAGTCAAGCCTTGAAATCATTTTGGAAACCTATTGAAGAATCCAGATGGGATGGGTTGCCTACTCATGACAAATTGGGAGAGATGGATTTAGATATACATGGAAATATTAGTGTTCTCAAGCATTCAATGCCGCACAATGTAGCTAGCAGGTGAGCATTGCCTCTCAATATCTTAAATATACTAACGGTTGGTGCTTTTAATTTAGGATTCAGGTGTTCTCAAGCTGCCTATCATTGGCAACACTTTTCAGAAGCACTGCCATCAATGATCAAGTGCCTAATGCCTCCCTTTCTGCTACCACCACCATGGCCAATGTCAAGACCCAACTCTAATTTCTCTTGTCCATAGGTCAGTGCGGGGCCCCATTGGACAATGAGTTAGACAGTCCTACCTCGAGAAGAGGATATGAACAGGTGACAAATGCCAACTCAACTTCTACACATGGTGTGTCCGACCTCAACCCCAACTGCTCCCAAGGTGGCACAAGGCCCAACATGTGCAATGTCTTCTTCTACCACTGTGTCTGCCCCTTCACATCATTGTCCAGTGTGAGATGATTGTCTGCAATGGGCTTGGTGACCGTGGCCCTACCATATGCGCAGTAGCAGCCAAACTCATCAAGAAATGGGTCAAAACTGCTGATATACATGACCCACAAGCAGATGGTGGCATTGAACCACCTCAGGAGGATTCAGACAATCTGGGCTTGCTGGGTCTTTTGAAAATGTTTGGTCTTTGCACCGACAAGATTGTCGCAGAATCCAGATGCCCTCATACGCATATTCGAGTCGAACCCTGACATCATGGATGGTATTGCTTTCACCAACGCCTATTGGTCTTCCCTCTCACCCACTATGCAGTTTCCAAAATCCACACAATATTTATCTACCATAGAATTTTGTATTTATCTGGTGCAGAGCCTGTCAGAAATTTATACAGTATTGTTCTGCTATGGCCTGTGGTATTTATCTACTATATACATCAGCAAAAGGCAAAAGTTAGGACCATGCATGGACTTGGGCTCCATGCATTGTCATATCCTATATCATCTCCCCGAAAATAACTGGGACTGACATTCAGACCAGGTGTGGTATTGTTGCTCCATGATGGAAATATTGTTCCATGTTCTCCATGTTGGAAAACCTTTCCACGTTCTCCATCATGGAATACCCAACCCATGTCCTCCATGTTTGGATTGGTTTTACATGCTTTCCATAATGGAATCACTACTCCATGTATTCCATGTTGTTCTATAATTACTGTTGATCCAGATAGGAGTGTCACTTACATGTCATACAAATTGGAAGCTCTGATCCATTCAGCCAAAAATTTTAGACCTGTCCTTACATTCCAGAACAATCTACATGGCCATCAAGTTGCATATCATATTGGGTGGCCCAGAACCTACATATCAGAAAGTATACTACAATAATTAATAAGAAGTATACAGCCCAATAGGAAGGTTGTTTGTCTTCCTCATCCTCTGCCTCTTGCTTTACATTCAAAGCAACACTTGGGCGTGGCCATGTATCTCTCGGAGTATCCTCCTCCTCATCCCCTTCATTGCTATCAGAGCTAATGTTGATGATATCCACTACTGGCTTGCGAGCTCTGTACAAAGCCCCATAAGTTGTTGTCCGTGAGTTTCAAGCGAGAAAAGACTCACGCTTGCTGTTTAGGCATTGTGTGAGTTGGCACAGAACGTCAAGATGGGGCTGGAGGTGTACCTTGTTCAGTCCCATCATTGCCACCTGCAGCATTGTCATCTGAATCATCATCGTTGGCAGTGGAGAGATGAGCGTGTCTGGAAGGAAAAAGGTAAGAGAAAATGTCACACACCAAAAAGCAAAAATGTACTTGGCTTTGCCCTTTTGGGAATTTCTCTTAGTTTCACCTTCTCCAGCAGCAGAGCTGGCAATACTACCCAAGCGCCTGAAAATTGACAAAAAATCAATATCATACTGGAATCAAAAGCAATATGACAAACCTAGATGAGTTCTTTGACAATACTGTCTAGGGAGGAATTGTTCTTCAAGTGTCTGGTGAAGGAGGTGAGCATTGAGAGATGGAATAAAGGAAAAGCGGCTTACACCATTCACGTACTCCAGCATGGACTCGCAAATACACAAACAACATCTATTGATGCATATGACATTTCTTCGCAAGTTTTTGGAGCTTCCTTCAGCTTGGCTGGGGTTGAATTGGGCATGGAGTCAAGACTCATATCAGGGTCCTGCAGCTGAGAATTAACACACAAAAGAACAATCAGAATATTGACAAGACTTGCAACATCATCCTCATCATCCCCTGGGTCCCAAAGCACTTGTATGACCTCAATGGCAACTACACAAATCAAATCTCTCTCGCTATCAGTTAAACAACTCAACAACTCCATGGAAGGTGCAACAAGCTCCTCCGGCAGATAATTGTGAACCAGTATGTCTCCTACAAGTGAAGAAAATAAGCTCAAGCCATATGGAAAGGTCTATTACTCATGGACAAGTGAATTCATCTTCCTCCACCCAATCTCATCACCGTAATCCAAAGAGTTTGTGATTTTGAGCATCTCTGTCACCACAAACTCTTTATCATTGAGCTCATCCTGGTGCTTTGCTTGTGCTTCATCATCAAGATTAAATAAATTCTCTTCATCAAACAAGCAAATGCTGTTGACAAGGTCATTAAATGTTGCTTGTAACCCAAATGCAAATGATGTAGCAACCAGTAGAATTGTATTGAGCCTTGCGGCCCAGCTTGCCTTTTCTTTATGATGCTCGCAGAATTCGACACAGGTCTGGGCAAGAAACATGGTTTTAGCTAAATACCACAGGTCAGAGTGAGTAAGTACTGTGCAAATTTCTGAAATGCTCCATGGTAGATAAATACCCAAACCCAGAGCAGATAGATACTGTTTGTTTGGTTGTCATAGAATCAAGCACATATCTGACAATTGCAGTAACCTACGGTACAGTATGGATGTAGTCAACGAAAGAATGAAGCCTCTTGATGTCCAGATATGCCTAGTCAACAGTGGTCTACTACAGAATCCTGGCTACTTTTTTTATTTTGACTTTTTCTGCTTTTTCTGGCTAGGCATTCCCAACTCTTCCATATCCGCATCAGCATTATTCTTCCTCTTTTTTGTCTCTTTCAACTCTTTGGGTTTCAATGGAGTTTTTGTTGATGTAACCTTTAAATTCTTCTCCATGTTCACTTCCAACTGAGTTGGACTTGATTTTTCCCTCCCTTTTCTGTTCTTTTGCTGGTGGATCCACATCCAAGTCCATTTTGTTGTTATCTGTGTCAGCTACCATTGCATTAGTCATCCAAAAACAACAAATCTATGTGAAAGGAGCTCCAGTGGGTATGCAAAGTGCAGCAGATTCTGTGTTGGTATCAAAGAAGTTTCCAGTGAATCTTTTTCAGTCAATGGTTTTGGAGATTGTGCAGTGACAATGAGATGGCGGGATATAGGCCTTGGAGCTATCACAAGGAGAAAGGAAATATGCGGAGGTAAGTAATTGTGTTGCAGAGAGAGATATAGTTTAGATATGAGAAGAAATGCACCTATATAAAACTCTCCTCCTTTTGAATTCTTCTTCTTCCTTGGTAATAAACATGTTAGACCTTTCATTTCTTCTCCTCCGATACTACTAGCTTCATCATCCATTTGCCCAACTTCTACTCCGCCAACATTAGAACTGGAGGACAATGCCCCTCTGAGATTCCAAATGTTGTAACTCTCATGTTTTTGATTTAATACGCTGACTTTGTGGTTCAAGGGGGTGTAAAATTTTTTTTAAATGACTGGACATTGATTATTTTTTTTTTGAGCCTGGCCGGTGGACTAACTACCTACGTAAGCATTCCCACACCCATATATGGTATATCAAGATAAGATTTCATCATAAATTGCTCTTTACAGAGTCAGAAGACACTGTTTGGACACTGTACTTTCACTTTGAGCTTTTTTTTAGCATCCATAAGCCATAAAAATCCCATTTTTCCTTCTGAAACACTATACAGTGATACTCCTCATATGTCCTGCTTTGACCAGCCAAAGCAAGCAAGTAAGTACATGGGAGCCAGGAGGTGTAGGAAGGCTGTAATTTAAAGATGGACACGAGTCCGGATCCAGGTTGACCCGGATCTGCCAGACAGGTACCTGTGGCCTCAAAGGACTGACCTGTGACCTGCCCCGGATCCGTGGGAAACAGGTCCAGTATAACCGGGATCCGTGGCAGGTATACCTGCAGGTATCTGTATGACCTGTTGAAAAAATTTAATCTAGGTTTTCAGTACTTGTTAGTAATAAATCTTATGCCATTGCTTCCAGTAATAAGTATCAGTATTAAATAGCATGGACTGGAAGTAATACAATGGCTATCTTTTTGATACAGTATTTAGCCTAAGCTTTGTCAGTACTATACTAGTATTGTATTAGCAGTAACAACTTAATAAGTATAGGAGTTTGAGAGCATACAAAGACCCAGCGCTCACCTGTGTGTACCTGGACTGACCAGAAATACAGGTACCTGCATTTCAAAACCATATAAGATTATTATAAAGGTAACATTAATTATATTCTGTAGTCTACTACATGTGTCAAGCACCATCACTTAGTCCTAGCATTACACTTACTAGTAGAAAACTAGTAAAACTAGCTATTACCACCGGTATGCTGTACCTAATGCTTAAGCTGTAACTTAGTCTGGAGTAACTAGTACTAATGCAGGAATTGGTATCAATATATTATTAAGTAGAGAAAACAGCCATTATACTAGTTAATTATAGCTTACTAGCACTATTGTATTCAAAACATACCAATGCTGTACCATTTCAATCGCTTCAGCAGGCCCCTGTGACCGTGACTGGCCCGACAAAATTTTTGATTCGGCACCTCGCGGTGGAGCCGCGTGACCCCAGCAAAATTTCGACATTTTTGACCCAAAATTTGCGTTTTTGAGGCAATTTTGAGTGTGTTACCCCAAAAATTTTTGGCACTTTCAAAATGTGACCTGTGACCTGGTCAAATTTCGGCACATCAGAAGGCCTCCGTGACCCATGACTGCTGAATTGATCAAAATGGTACAGTACTAGACTATAGTACTAATATATACAGTCAATATTGACTAGTATTAAACAAATACTAGTGTTAATAACTTCATCAGGTATGAATGTACTAATATCAGTCAAACTTTAATGAAATTACTCAATATTTACAGCACTTGAGTAGTAAAATTTTTATTGATGCCGGATCCCCAGGTACCTGCAAGTCATTAAAAATATCCCAAAGAATGACCTGTGACCTGTGCCGGATCCATGGGAAACAGGTACCGGGATCCGTAGGTCAAATACCTGTGGGTATTCCCATGGGTATACCTGCAGGTACCTGTTCCGGATCCGGACTCGTGTCCATCATTACTGTAATTTATACAATGGATGCTATTTGCTTACAGGTAGTGTAAGATATATACATTTTGAAGTTTCCAGACTGCCAAAAGTGGTCAAAATAGGTCAATCTTTAGGGTGTCAAAAATTCTTTTTTTGAGCTGGGGGGCTGGACTAACTAACCTAGGCCTGGTCGGGCGCTAAATTCTTTGAACCCCCTTGTTGTGGTTTTTTGAGGAAGAGGAATTAGGTAGATCAATAGTGAGATTTTCCAAGTGTTTTAACTTTTGGTTTGACCTACAAGCCATATCGTATCCCGTTAGTCAAGTAAGAACTAAAGAAAAGAATTCAAATTGAGCATACCCCACTAGGTACCCTAATAACCAATAGCTCAAGCTCGCTATCTTTCTGAAATGAACCCCAATCCCATTCTTCTCCGTTATCCTCAATGTCGCTGTCTGAAATGAGAGGCATTCCTTATGGAGGCGCGCACGCCCACGTTGGGTCATCCTGCGCGTTCGACTTCGCTTTCGAGCTGCTACTTTTCGTTTTTATCACAGCAATTTTTGATGGAAGAGAGCTTGAGCTCGAGGAAGAAGAATCGGAATCAGAGTCGGACATGGTTTGGTTTTGGATGCCGCGACAAAAGAGGAGAGCAGCGATGTAAGCGCTCGTTCAAAAAAGTATGGTGGCATCCGGAGAGCCTGGCGCTCTTCCGCTTGTGCACACTTGCTGCACTGTGACTCGTGAGGCTTGAGCCTACTCAGAGGTGTCTCTGCAGGCCTTCACTACAGTATCCAAGATCCCGCGACAGGACGTAGCAATGCAAGAACCTTCTCTCAGTGCATATTCCTAACTTTTGCAAAGAAGTCTTCAAAGCTCATCTCCTCCATTTGCATAGGCAATGTACTCTACCCCCTTTGCCCATTCTATCGGTAGATTCTGATAATCGCACGCACATGTTACGCAAGCGGCAAGCGAATATGAGGACGGTGGACGATAAGGTAGCATGAGCTTGGCATGGACATAAAACACTCTAGTCCAGGTCCGTTCATCGCAAAATCTGTGAATGAAATCATTTTGGTCATGAACGGTGTGCTCAAACTTTCATCGTCCGATTGTCGCGGTGGTTTCCTTCCTTCTTAAAGTTATTGTCTTGCTGCTTTTTCCAGTCGCAATAGTCGAGGTTCTTCCTTAGGTGCGTTTGGACTCTCATTTGAATTCCTATATTAATCGATAGCGGAAGGCTCTGCAATGTACCGCGTACTCGACGCTGAGAGCAAAACAAGTTAAATCAAATGCAGAAGCTCCACAAAGTTTACTACTGCCACGGAACCCATTACCCATTGAGTGACTCGGAGGACGAAAGAAGGTGTGGTGTTATAGACTCCGCGCTTCTTTCTGTGATATATTACAACGATGTCGTACTCGTGTTATTTGCCTCATCAGGTTTAATAGAAAAGAACTTGTGGTGACAGAGAAACAGCTCTTGCTGTATCCCTCTCACTGTTTCCTTACACTGAAATGACCCCAGAAGAGACGGAGCTACTTCAAGAGGCCACTGAGGTCTTCACGCTCGACTTTGCGTATACGGTTCCTTTAGCTTTGCTCTATGGTATGTATCGGATTTTTTGTCTCAATTTACTCAAACAATCTTTGCTCGATTCTTTCATATGCAGGTGTATATTTGCTTCTTGCCGGCCAGGCGTTGCACACAATACTGTGAGTTGTCTAATGTCTGCTAGGAATCGAAGTGGTACCGTTCGTCCTTTTTATCTCAAATCTGCATTTTCGTTGCACTACCAGATCGCGCAACAAAACCAAGTTCACCTGGATCCTCGTGGCGCTT
>ML769966.1:0-29488 GCA_009733575.1 Gymnopus androsaceus JB14
GATGACGGTCGCAAGCCTACCGAGCTGTTTGAAGAGGACCTTTGTCAATTTGTCCCTTGGGATGAAGGTGAGTTTATTGGTTAATTGTGTGGACGCACTATCCAACACAGTCCATTTATTTAGATGAAAAGGCTCTAAGTTATCAAGATAGAGCAAACGTTGGGATCGTAACGCAGGTGTCTCTGGACGGTAAAGATCCTTTGGTGCTAACCAAGGTTCTTCATTCAAAATCGTACGTTGCAGCTATGAAAGTGCGACGGCTCAAGGTTGTCGGTGGAGATGATACAGAGGAAGATGCCTCAGAGCAAGAGGCGGACAGCACGGTTCTTGAAGAGGATGCAGATGAGTCTGACATTCCAGTCGCTCCTCCACCCACAAGAAAGCGTCGTGTACCTACTGCTGCTCCGCCAGCAAAGTCGAGGGCTGCAGAAGAGGACTCAGAGGAAGAGGAGTCTGTCGCCCCTGTGCCTACGACGAAGCGCCGGGTACCTATTACTGGTCCGCCAGCGAATTCGAGGGTTGCGGAAGAGGAGTCCGTCGTCCCTGTGCCCACGAAGAAGCACCGCGTAGCTATTGCTGCTCCGCCAGTGAAGTCAAGGGTTGCGGAAGAGGACTCAGAGGAGTCCGTCACTCCTGTGCCCACAAAGAAGCGCCGCGTACCTACTGCTGCTCCATCAGCAAAGTCGAGGGCTGCGGAAGAGGACTCAGAGGAAGAGGAGTCCGAGGAAGAGGAGTCCGTCGCCCCTGTGCCCACAAAGAAGCGCCGCGTAGCTATCGCTGCTGAGGAAGAGGAGTCCGAGGAAGAGGAGTCCATTGCTCCTGTGCCCACGAAGAAGCGCCGTGTCCATACTGCTCCTCAGCCAGCGGAGGAAAAACGGGATGTGAGCAAGGATTTAGAAAACGGACGGCCGAAAAAGCGAGCATGAGTTGATCAGAAGGTTGGGAAGATGAGTGGTAGTGGTTTGAAGGTCTCTAATGATCAGGGAGGGCTAACAGGAGCACTAGGGAAGAAACGCAAGCGTGATGAGGATGGCCCTGGGGCTGTAACTCAAGCCCCAAGACCTATAGCGAATCTTCCGAAACGTAGGAACAACACTTAAGTGTTATATCATTTTAGGATAGTATTGTGTATCTGTAGAATATGTCAATGTACTTAGGTAGCTGTTTCTTAGGTAGTTTATGCCTGTATGAATATATTTGACTCGTAATTATCAATATATTGTGATCTACTAAGTGAGGTGGACAGCTGCCCTATATACTGACTTGAGTGGGCAGCTGCCCCATATACCAACTTGACTGCCCCATATATCAACTTGAGTAGGCAGCTGCCCATATACCAACTTGAGTGGGCAGCTGCCCCATATACCAACTTGAGTGGGCAGCTGCCCCATATACCAACTTGAGTGGGCAGCTGCCCCATATACCAACTTGAGTGGGCAGCTGCCCATATACCAACTTGAGTGGGCAGCTGCCCCATACACCGACTTGAGTGGGCAGCTGCCCCATACACCAACTTGAGTGGGCAGCTGCCCCATACACCAACTTGCGTGGGCAGCTGCCCCATATACCAACTTGCATGGGCAGCTGCCCCATATACCAACTTGCGTGGGCAGCTGCCCCATATACCAACTTGAGTGGGCAGCAGCTTGAGTGGGATTTATTGGTATCTTTGTTGATATACATATAGTGTGGCACTAACTAAGGTGGGTAACTGCCCCAGATTATGTATATACTTATATGTTGGTATCTTTGGTAATATAAATATTATGGATGCATATAGTGTGGCACTAACCAAGGTGGGCAATAGGCAATAAGGTCATCAATGGTCAGATCCATGGCCAGCAACATGGGCAGCTGCCCTGAAATATCAGGTAGTATTGTGTCAGTAAGATAATGTATCATCTGCTCATGAAATTAATGAAAAATATATTTAAAAATGATGGGAGGAACCCAGGACCAATTGGTGAAAAATGGCAGGCAGCTGCCCAGAGGGACCCCAGACACCTGTGACATGTGACAAGTCGGGCAGCTGCCCAGCCCTGATCAGGCAGCTGCCTGGTAGGCAGGGCAGTGATTTTGATCAGGACAGGATTGGTGGGCTGCTGCCTGGAAAAATTGGGCACGGGTGGGCAGCTGCCTCACTGAAATATTGGCTGGGCAGAATGCCCAAAAAAGTAACCTCTTAGGATAGTTTAGGTACATCAGTTTTCTATCCTAACTAGGTCATATATAGTGGTTGCCTGAAGTGTCCAGGCGGGGCCCCTGGATTTCCTGTGGATTTTGATCATATTAGTTACTGGATTGTTACACTTTGGACTATCTAACTAGTTACTTTTCCCGGTAGACTGGAATGATAAGGTATGAATGTGGTTGACATAGTAGATATATATTGTCTGTAGGACTAAGCTCTATGGTGGATAAATACTATAAACATTATAATTTCAATGCTCATAGTAGACAAATACAGCAAAGCTCAAAGCTGTGGCAGGCATGTAGGAAAGCTCTAATAGATTATAGCAGCACTAAATTGGCGTTGCATGGGAAGACTGAACGTGTCAAGAAAATTTCATTGGGAAAGTGTTGCTTGATTCACAACTTTCATCATCAAAAAACTTCCCCTTTGTAAATCATCCATGCCTGACATGGCAAAGCTGTATGTTCACTCAGAATTTTTGGTCATACTGAGATACTGATGTTCTATTTCTCAATAGTCTTCATTTGTTGGATCATACCAACCAGCCTGTCATGAACATCTCAGAAGGAAATGGGAGCAACACCACAGCTGAATCAATGGATCAAGATGCAGGGGAATCTGCTGACAAGCCAAATGACAACGAAATTTCCAGAATACAGTCATACATGCGGATGTATGTCGCCTTCCGTCGCGCCCAGCTCATCGACCAAAATATGCAGATCTCTACTGAAAAGACTGGGGTTGATGCCATTGGTAGCTCATATGCGGTGCAGAACTTGGAGCAAGGCACTGAAACTAGCAGTGCATCTAGCTAAGAAGGCTCTTAACTTCTTAAAGATACCAGTTGTAAGTCCACCCATATTTTCAACAAGGTTCCCATATACTCACTATAATGCAGTCGCTGCAGATAAATACCGTTCATTGACTGGCCATTGACTGGCCATTAGTAACTAAATTGAACTGATTTATGCTATGGAGCCAAAGTGGATAAATACCATGTAAATTTGATACCAAGCATTCCAGTATATATACACTATGCTGTCACTGTGGGAAAACACTACTACAGCCCAGAATAAATGAATGCTATGTCCTGCGGGAAGGCCATCAAGGCTATATGGTAGATTAATACCATAGCCCAAAGTAAATAGATACTGTGTAACATTCTGAGAGGTGCACAGTGGATAAATGCTAAGATTAGATTTCTGAAAGGGTCTGCAGGATATAGATACTGCGGTGATTTATTGTTAGCGCCACTGTCGTGGCAATCCCCGACTGGCCGCATTGTCCGAAATCAGGACTATCTATAACGACCCATCCCACACGGGAAAGTAACAAATATCCGCTCAGCGGATGTGTTGACTAAAGTGAGAACCTTCGGCTCGATTTTGGGCCTTGCCGAACGTCGGACCGAAATGGAAGGGTTCAGTTAGTTAGAAGTTTGGGCAGAATATGTGCATCTCAGTTCTGTATTCAGTAGATATGATATGAGTAGCGATTGTAGATCTTTTGAACCACTAGATATTTATACCATAAGTACTATTTTCATAATAGAATTCAACATAGTAGAAATCATATTTTTCATGATTGGAGAAAGTAAAGATGAAAATCAGAAAGTCTATGTGAACGAGTCTCTGGTTGATATGAAAATGTTCAACCGAGATGTTATCATGTACAAAAGTCAGGATGAAAAAATGGAGTTCAACAGAGTTGAAAATCCGCAGGTGCGTCCTTGGCCCGAAGCGGACAAGTCCAGCACGTCCAGGACATTCAGTGCATCCAGGGTCATCACTGTGTCTGATGTTTAAAGTAGGGTTGAGTAAATAAATCAGCTATAATAGAGCCTTTTGGACGTACAGAAGATCCCTTCACTCCTGCATTCTGTCTGAAATCTGGCTCATGTACGCAGAGAATTGAGGCATTGGGGTATCACGAGGTCTGACCCGGTTCCGCATCGTTGGAGTGAGATGCTCAAGAAAATAGGGATCATAGAGAGCTGTCGGTAGGCCGCTTTGGAGCGAATTTGTACTTCTGACGGTTGACCTTGTGCGGATGCGATGACAAACACGAAGGGTGCCAGAATCAGCACGGACCTGGTCAATAGCTTTATCAAGATTCTCCATGAGCTCCCCGGCAATCTCGTGTCAATCAAATGGCCGGGTTACCTTGAGCGGGTAAGCGTGATTGGACAGGCGTTTGCCAGGCTCCCTGTCACTCTCTTCAGATGATTGCCCTTCAGTTCCGAGGGCTTCATTGACTTCCTCCATCATTTCCCATTTCCGTTTCGCAACTGGGTCTTGCTGAGAAGGAGCTTCACGCAACTCCACAATTCCTATCTTGCGGCCTTCGTACTTCTGCATCCATGTCAATCATCAGTAAGAGTATGTAGATCATCAATTGACTCACTGTTTTCTTGCAACCATTGATCTTCAACCTCTGCTCACAGTGCAAAGCGTATTGGTTTTGACGGGCTGCAGCTTCGGATCCATCCTCCATACGCTCTTCTCCATTTGCACCTACTACTGGGCGCGGTTTGTTCACCTTCCAAGAAACTTGAGCTTGCCTGACAAGATCCCAAATCGCCGCTTCTACCTCTGCAGCACTCAAACAAGGCTGCATGTCTCCCTGTACTTCGTTGAGCACGCGTTTGGCAATGTTGGCAACAACCTCCTGGTTCCAAGCCACTTGTCGCCAGCCAAAACCAAAGTACAGACGATATAGATCATCACCTTGTGGACCTAGTCCCGTTCCGTCTCCAAAGGCCTCTGCAGTCGCGTCACTGGTAGAATTATAGTCGTTGAAATCATTGATTCTGCTTCGTCCGGTCAATTGCTTGAAGCACCTGCGGAAGAGTGCCTGGAATCACATTAGTTCATTGTTGAGGATCAAACATGTAGTAGACAGACTCACATTCCATGACCGTTTCTGGTCAGCGGGTAGGGAGTTGAGGGCTTTCTTCTTGAGGTTGTTGTGATACAACCAACTACCCTCTTTAGGCGTAGTAATGGTAGCTGGAGGAAGTCGAGGATTTCCAGAGTGTGGAGGAGGAGGAGGTGGAGAGCTGGCCGGAGCATTCTGGGGGGTGGCTCGAGGAGGCCAAGGATTGTCAGGATTCGGAGTAGGAGGTTGAAAGCTAGCCGGAGCATTCTGGGGGGTAGCTGGAGGAGGTTGAGGATTGGCAGGGTTCAAAGGAGTAGGAGGTTGAGAGCTATCCGAAGCAGTCTGGGAGGTAGTGGAAGGGGAGGCGGTGGCATTAAAACGGAGTCGGTCTTCCTTGTTCCTTCTCACTTGCTGGTGCAAGGAAGCTTCCAGGGCTTCCTAAAAGTCCGTCAGCACTAGATCATGGTTGAGTTTTTTTTGGTTACATATGGATTCCATCTGAGCCTTTCAAGCTTCTTCCTGAGCTAAACGAGTATCCTCCCTTGCCTTTGCAGAAGCCTCCGTCGCCTTCGTAGCTTCCTCCGTTGCCTTCGTAGCTTCCTCCCTTGCCTCTGCAGCGTCCGCACGAGTCAATCGACTGTCCTCTCGTGCTTGAGCCAAGTCTTCTTGCTGTGGGAAAGTCAGATACTCAAAACAATTAACAAGCTACCGCGTAGTATACTGACCAGTTTATCCATACGAGCCTGGGCGTCCTCGGACTGCAGACAGGTCCTTGAGTATTGGAAGCTCAATACAATGAACCGACTTACATGTCGAGCAAACTGCTCTCGCAGACTATCAGCGTCTTCATGCAATTTCTGTCGCTCAAGTAGCTGAAAGGTGAGCGTCAATATGTAGATATAGGATATACGAAGTTGCGAGCTTACCATTGCATTAAGAATCTCCGGGAGCGTTAAAGACTGGGCTTCTGGACCGAGGGATTGACGCTGATAAATGTCAATATATATTATGAACCAATCGAGGCACCAGAGCAACGGACCAAGCTTTCAAACATGTCGTTCATGTTTTTCTGCTAAATGTAAGGAGTTGATCAATGAAGTACACCTCGATACTTACATTGACGGTGTTACTTCGACGTCGCTCCTGGAAACAGTCAGTTACAAGCAAATCAAGTGTGAATGCAAAGAATCACACCGTTTCCAGGAAATGGGTGCTAGAGCTTTCCACCAGACGTACTCTGGAGCTGCCGGGGGGACCCGCCCACCCTTCCTCAGAGTTCTTGTTAGGAACATAACTGTCAGCTTGATCAGAACCATGCTTGCGACTAGCAGACATTAGAGAGTAATGAACGGGATGCAGAAGGAGCTTGTATAATCTCCTATCAGAGAAGATTGAAGGCACCAGGCCAGATGGATTGGAAAAGCTCCTGGGGGACCATTGTTTATATACCTTAAAACATGCTGGGAATACGGTTCAGTAATGGAAAACAATAAACAGAATAAACACTTACTTCTGCGGACACCCCTTCTCCTTCCATCCCACTCAAGGTATTTTTTCTTAGAACACAATAGACGACGGTTCCATCGTGAAAATACATAAATACAATGGACAATAGGTAATTATCTACAAGTCACTGCGGTTTCCGATTGGGACCTCTCTCGGATGTGACGTCCCGAGATTGCGCCGTGTATTCTACATGTACTATCAAGACATAAGTACAACATCATGATCATGAGATTTGTTGGCGTGAAGGTGCAGAAACTAGTCTAGCCAGACATCAGCTGCCATATGTCTTTCACAGTCCACCTGAAACCAGGCAAGAAGTGGTGCAAATCTAGGTTAAAGTAAGTGAATGCTTCAAGGGGAGAGAGAATGTCCATTCACTTTTTTGCGATTGTTCGGGCCTTTTTCGCATCGCTGCGCTTCCCAGCCTTCATGTTAACCGGATTCAGTGGATTTCGCTTCCCCATACGTAAGATAACTAGGTTGCCACGAATGTTGAGTAAGTGATTTTCAGGGAGTGCGCAATAGCGCTGAAAGTAGAGGGCAAAGTGTTCCCCCTTGAAGTGGACAATGACTCTGTGGATGTAAGCCTGTGAGACAGCCGGAAGCCAAAAATCAATATGTGGTCGACGGATGTCATTGTGTTCTGATTTCGGAGTTGCTGTTGGGAGAGGAACAAAGCAACCCTGTTGGGAAACAGTGGAAATGAAGTACACTCTGATGGAGAGCAGCGTCACCGCGGATGTCTATTTGAGCATTAGCCCTTGAAGAGCAAAAGAAGGATTTCTAAGCATACCGTGCACACGGGATAGACAGTTCGAGGCATGATAGAAGGACGGTGCAGGACACGAAGAGCGACGTGAAGGACGTTGTCTGAAATGAGCATGGAAGCAGCCTGCTGCAAGCGATGGGATAAAACCGTGAATCTGGGACCATATATCTGAAAACAAAAGCTGAGTGCAAGGCATTACCGTATGTGGTATACTCTCACCGTATGAATGGTTAATTGTGATTTGAAGGGAACGTAGGCATGATAGAAGTTCTTCATGCAGATTGCTGAAAAACAAAGACAATACAAAAAGCTGAGCAAGAGTTGGGGGAAAGATGGTTCTGAAACGTACAAAGTATAATAACTTTAGCTTGCATTAATTGTGTTTTCAGTGCGAAGCCCTTGTCAATTGCATCTACCAACTGCTTCTACCAACTATTCATTGCATAAATTACTGACTGTCACCATCAGTCTGTTTGTTCTTTCTCTTTTCTTTTCTGGCCACTTTAGCCGCTACGTCTCTCAGACTCTTGAGCTGGTCCCTGAGGAGGATGTCCGCTCCCCAGTGGTCCTGGTGTACTTTGTAATGGGGGATCTCGTTCTCAATCTGATGACAAATGAGTCATGCATGCATGAACAATGAGATATAGAACTAACTCATGTCCATGCTGTGTTCCTGGATTGGGGATCTTGGTCAGACAATGAACGTTGAATATCCAGGTTCAACTCTTGAATCGCCCTTTTTGCAATGAGCTAAATGGCAGTGAGCAAGGCATATACACGAGGGAGTGAGATAGTTACATGATAATCTCTGGCTACAGCCTCTGCAAGCTCGAGCTTGGAGAATACGAGGGTGCCGTTAGGAGGTGGAGCCAGTATCATGCGAGGTTCCATTTGCCTATGGCTAGCATCTGCAGGGAATTCCTCGGTGATGGGAGTCAACGGAGAGCCTGGCTCCGGTTCTAGTGAAGTAGAGCTGGACTTCGGAGAGGATGTAGAAGGCATAGCCTTCGGATCTGGCGAAGTGGAGGATGTAGAAGCCGCAGGCATTGAACGCTTTGTCTGAGGGTACGGATGATAGAGGCGTGGTTTTGAATCTAAATTTTCATGGATCGCCAATAGAGTGCGACGACGAGATTGTACGGTAGTTGAAAAAAGAGGTACGACTAGCGGCGGTGGAGCAGGACTCGGTAAGGCAAACGTGGAGATAGTGACTGTCTCAGGAGACGGAACGGTGGACATGACGGTCTCTGGGGACAAGTTGGTGGGCATGAGGAACTAACTGTGCCAGGCAGAGGTTACACTGAAACAGGAAAAGAGAGGGAGGGATCGAAGTCAAACTCAGGAAGCTGACACCCTGATAAACTCCAAGTGCACAAAAAGAATGACTTCTATGGGCTTCGAATCCTTGCAGGCCAAATGACAATAAAGCGCCGTGATTTGTATAAGGGGAATTCTCCACGTGCTCTAGCAGATGGAAAAGATTAGGCACTCATGTCGCCTGTGGAGGTATGGCTTACAGTCTTTTCCACCTACGTTTGATTGAGTTACATCTAGGGGAGGACGGTACAAGACTCTGGGACCTGCAGACATCCAAACTGTTGAGCTCCCCTATAGGATCAAGCCATAGAGGTACTACCACAGCAATTGCATGGATCGTCCGTCCGGACAATACCGAAGAAGCTTTGGCCTTTGGGACAAACGATGGCTTTCTATGCATATGGAAGAGAGCAAAGGAGGAAAATGTGAGATTCATGATACAACATGATATTGGCGCAATTAACTCACAAACCATTCTCAAAATCGAGTTCATCAAAATCTACTGCAATCGTCTCGTTGGCGGGCCCGATGGCCTGGAAGTTTCCGGGATCGCGTACAACACAAGCACCGGGCAACTTGCAGTTGTCCAACAATCTGAATCGATACATTGATTCATCATTGACCCATCGATGAGGCCAGTAGTTGTCAAATTGATCCAGATACCCCAGC
Organism: Gymnopus androsaceus JB14; assembly: GCA_009733575.1. Taxonomy (NCBI): domain Eukaryota; kingdom Fungi; phylum Basidiomycota; class Agaricomycetes; order Agaricales; family Omphalotaceae; genus Gymnopus; species Gymnopus androsaceus. Next base: position 9,333 of record ML769966.1, read on the forward strand.
ACTGGCCACAGGCAGTCTGCTTCGGTCAAACGGGAGTTGGGGGGCCCGAGATCTGGAGCTTCGGGAGAGAAGATGGTATGATGTGAGTGAAAAGTACCTATAGCAACTACAAAGAAACTTACGATGGTCTATTACAAGACATGTGCTTAACGAGGCGGGAAAAGTCTTGAAATCAAAGATGATGGGGACTGTGATGTGAGGATACGTATCCACCCGAACTGCTGAATCCAATTTGAGCTTCATGCATGTAACCAGAGGCCATGCCACCATTAATGTCAAAGAAGATGCCTTGATCATAGACAACGTCGCGCAAGGCATTGCTGTCTTCAAACTTTTGACAACTGATCGATTGAAAACCTTTGACGTGCCATTTACAACAAGTAGGCTCCGCTCTGTTGCCTTTCATGACGGGAACAGCGCCATAATCACTGGGAGTGATCACGGCAAAGTTTACATTTTTGATAGACGCACTGGGGATGTGATCGACAAGATAGACATCAGGATTGTAGACTGGGTCCAATCCGTTGCAGTACGTAGCGTGATGAACACACTGTTTAATACTGATGCAAAGCCACAGACTATGGAGAAAAACGGTGTACCACTCATTTTCATTGGTCGGTCCGGTGCAAATGTTGTTGGAAGGAACGATGTTCAGGTTTGGGAAAAGGTTTTGGCACCACCAAAGGAGGACAAGACTCGTAAAGGTCTTCGGAAAGAAGTACTTGGCCTTATGTGCTTGTTGTCAATTTTGTTTGTGATGGAAAACATTCTGGTGAGTGGAGCTGGTCCTTCTTCGAGCCATATTGGTGTGACTATAATTGCAGAGAATTCCTATAACAGACTACTTTCGTCATTGGCTTGAGTGTGTTGTTGGGCGAATGCACACTTACCTGAAAGCTGAACACACTGACTCAGTTGCAGGGGACACACAAGACAGTACAATTTACCTGTAGTCATCTCCCCCGAACATAGTTTAACGTCTTTGCGGACACTTTTTTCGCTTGCTATTCTGTAACCACACTTAGATACCAGTTTCTTTTCTCATTGTTTGATACTCAAAATCTGAAGATAGTATATGTATGTTATTTATTTTCATGGACGCAAGAGTGTGATGAATGATGTTCATAATGCGAGCAATCTGAAATATAGATGCAAAATGTTCATGTTTCTTGGACGCAGCTAGACGTGGGATCAAATAGGAATCTATTATTGTCATGGCTTCTCAGTGATAGGCTTGAAGGCATTATGTATACAAGAAATATCAATACACAATAGCACAGATAACGTGTACAAGTATGTGAACAGCCAGAAAGTTCGGAGTGAGAAGAAGATATCTAGGTAATAATGAGTATGATAGCAAGCACTGTCAGCAGAGACATACCAAAATTCAAAACTATCTTCGGTCAAGTTGATTGCGGTCTCTCTAGTTTGTCCCCCAGCAAAAACGTTACGTTTCTTCCAACCCATGGAGAGAATCTCATCAGGTTCCTCCTGCTCCAACTGAGTATTCTGCCTGCCCAGACTGCCAGCGATAGTTCCGCGCGCGTTGATGCCGGTGAACACCTCTTCTTTCGAACCTCTGTTCCGCTCAGCATCACCAGAGTCTTGCTCGGAAGCCGTATGCTCATCATCAGCTTCTCTGGAGTCCTTCAATTTGGATGTAATTCGCCTCCCAATGCAGGGTATTGGGCGGTAGGACGGGTTACGGGGGGCGTGGCGACGGGCATGTTGTTTGGTGCGCAATACTGCTTTTGTTTGGTGCGAGCCACTACTGTATACGTCAGTTTAACGATCATAGTCAACACAAGTAAAATTTACTTTGACTTTTGTTTCAGAGTATGACTAGTGCACGAGGAAGCTGGAAGCTCGTTCAGTTAGCAAAGGTATTTCATCCAATGACCTCTCCAAAAGAATAACAAAACATCTCATTCTTTCGTCAGCTTCAGTGGCTTATCAAAATCAGCTTGGGCCACTCAGCTCACCGGGAATTTCGCATTTTAGTTCTTAATTGCGAGTTAGACTTACCTGTAGTTGACGAGCGGTGCGCAGGACCGTGTCAGGGATTTTAGAAAATGACAATGAGCAATGATAAGTTCATAGCTACTCTGGCCAAGAACTGAGCAGATGGAAGTTGAAGACGAAGCAACAAAAAGGTGTTCACGTGCACACGGCACGTCTATAGCGGCTGACGGAGTTTGACTTCAGACCAAATAGGAATATCTTCTTATCTGAAGATATTCCTATTTGGTCTGGAGTCCAATCTGAGCATGGCCAACCACACCAAGCCACTGCTTAGTAAGCTATTTAGCTCTTTCCAAGGAACGGTGAGTACAAATCCATTCACCCCCAAATCCATTCACCCAGTGTAAGAGTTTAGACCTGTTCTCACTATCCGGATGGCAAACCAGAGGTACAATCGTCATAAGAGGCAACAAAACCGAGGCAACGCTAGGCCTACTCTAAAGAAACCCCGAGACAAACCCCGAGACGTTGCTACTAGGAGGCCCACTGTGCGTATGATGTTGAACTTGTCTTAAATCGAGTGTTCTAACCCTTGAGCAGCTCTTGGTCAAGCTAGTTCCGCAGTTCACCCCTGTTTCTGCAACTCCTTCAAAGCCCCTTGGTCTCTGGCGGGCGTTTCCTGCCTTACAGGAACACTCGATCTTTGCGCACTCTTACAACTTGAATCAACTAACACATTCGCAAACAACGTTGCTGAGGGGCACCTGAAGTCGGTGGAATCGGGTGCTTGTTCCGCTGCCGTCGCTCTCTTCAACAATGTCAAGTGGAACAGTTCTGTTTGGAAAGGCGACATGCATCCACGCCCCCTCATCTTCACCTACCAGGGCTTGAAGGACAATGGGACTTCATACTTCCTCGGCTGGATAAAGGTCGATGCTGTGACAAACAATAGTAATTTCCCACTACATCTACCACCGGTGCTCAAAGGCGGAGATGTTACTTGCATACAAGACGGACCATATGTGGAATTGTATAGCAAGAATCTTGATTTGTGCTGAAAGTTGGAGGCTACACATTTCTATGACTCTGAACACAACTACGGCTACCGTAACTCCCGGTTGAAAACAAGGACCAAATTACATTGTGACCCGTGCCCCGTCTGCTGCGGTGTGCACCGCGACGAGGCTACATGTCCTTTCGTCCCACCACAACCAATCGCTCTTGATGCGGTGAAGCACCACTTCGAAACAATAGGGGATATGATCATGCGAAGGGATCTTGCATCCAAGATCGTCGACTTCGTCCAGGAACATCATTTTCTCTTGGTGAGTTTTGTTAGAATTTTTAGTGCTTGGATTATACTGAAATGCAGTAGATTCAGGCGCCGCCTTGCACAGGTAAAACCACCCTTATAAAGAATATCGGCCTGCATCTCCTGGAAACATGGCCAAGAATTAGTCTTCAGTACTCAGAGGGCCAGAAAGTCACCGACATTACCCCAAAGATTACCCATAACGCTCCGCCTATTCATTCGCCTCACGATCTCATGAATTATTTGAGCAGCCGCACCCACCCAGAGGGCCCTTTCTGGTTGCTTATTGACGAATGTCAGCTCACATATGAAAACCGCAAGTGGTGGGATATTCTTTATCACCCACCACACTATCATGATGATCTTTTCGTCGTCGCTGCTGGCAGTTTTGGCAGTCATTCCGACTCCCAGTCCCACTCACCGCCTATCAATGTCCCCCTGGCCATGCGCATGCCTCTTTTTTCGGCAACGTTGCCAGATAAGGATCTCTTTCTGGCGTTCACAGAGAAGCATCTTGATAATTTTTTCAATGCGCAGAACAAAGTGCTAGACAAAGATACGATCATCAAATATGCCTCGCCCGTAGGTCAGCAATGTCAGAATTTGCGATTTGGTGTGCATCCTGGAGTGGTTGCAAATCTGGTCCGCTTCCTTGAACACCAAGTTTGTTGTCCCTTGTCATATCATCTATAAGTGCTAATGATCAACAGGCAACAAAATATCCACTCCGAAGCAAAGAACAATGGATGGATGCCTTCCATAAGGACTCCAACATCTTATTTGATCATCCACACCCATTAGATATTGGACAATGTCTTCCTCGCCAACCTCCATCTGGCTTTTCTCCCATTTGGATGCTTATGTTTTCGTCCGTTATGTGGCACGGCTACATAGAAGCTCCTATCCTCAGCCGAGCACTTCCAGAGCTTGTCGTGGAGAACTCATACGGCCTGCTGCACGAGAGCTACAAATCTCCTACCTTCTCTGGTGTCGTTGACCCGAGCCATCTTCTCACACTTCCAACTACCCTCAATGAACTCAGGTTCCTCGCTCCGGCACTCCGTCAGGATTACAGCATGCCCAAGAAAAGAAAGGTTACTGGTGTACAGCCCACATGGATCCAACGGAAACAAGCAACAAAGGCCAGGAAGCAGCTGTTGAACGCGCTGACATCCCCCATCCCCACGCCCACAGCATTAATGTCTGTTCGTGGCTTCGTCCACGAAACTCTCATTGCCCGTACACCTCGCGAACGCTTTGAGCAGTATCCAAATGATCAGTCCAAGCCGTACTCAACCCGTCAGATGGTGCAATCAGACAAAGCGCTCAACAATTTTGAGCAAGCTGCCCATGACGCCAGGCAACTGGGCTGGCTATTAGAGGTTCCTTTTTCTAAACCAAAAACCCATTGTAGGATGGTGTTACCTTCGCAATGGCATTTCGACTATTTGGAGAAAATCTTAGCACCAAAGGACGTGACGTTGCCAGAGTCAACTTCTCTGGATGACTTCATTCTGACTGTGGTCAAGAACTTCAATGGGTCCTATTTGCTTAATTGTTTTAACGCTGAAGGTACTCTTCGCGAGAGAGTTTACGAGATGGAGTTTTACCGGTGTGCTCACCGAATTGCCGGTGCCCGCTTTCTTACTCCTCAGGCTCGAACGGCGGATGGGAGTGGTTACGCTGATTTTGTGGTCCGATCCAGGCAGTGGATTATAGAGCTGGTTTGTGAAGGCGACAGGCTCAAACACCATATGGAACGGATAGGTGATGATGGGACTTACACCAAACAATGGCCTAATCATGAAAAACTGCTGGTAGATTTTCATTTCAAGCCCATCAGGCCCAGGAAACCAAAGCACAACAACGAGTCCTCCAAACCCCACCATGCGCGTAAGTAGTGATTGCTATTATTTTTGAGTAATGGTTGTTTCACCTCTGTTCTTCCTAGATTATATTTCGGTGGAGCTGGTGAAACCAGCCACGATGCAACGGGAACTGATTCAGGTGACTGTGCGTACTGCCACACGCAGCACACCCATCACATTGAGGGCCTAGTGGACACTTTGTATCTTGGACACTTTGTATTTTGGCGACGTTGTATTTTGGCGACTTTGTATTTTGTATTACTTGTATCAAAGTACACACAATGTTTTTATTCCCAACACGAACAATTTCTCATCGTTTTTCAAAAATCGAAGCAGAACAATAATGGCAGTTCATACTAATTATCAACACTCACTCAGCAGAAGTTGATGTACCTATGATTGAGTAGATAGGCTTGAAGGGCTTATACAAAAAATATCAATACACAATAGCGCGGATAACACGTACAAGTATATGAACAGTGTAAAACGTCTAGTTGGACTTCAGACCAAATAGGAATATCCTATTTGGTCTGAAGTTTTACTGCGTCAGCCGCTATAGGCGTGCTGTGTGCACGTGAACACCTTCTCGCCGCTTCATCTTCAACTTCCACCATCTGTAGATACGAATAATATATTAACAGTAAGAATTATCCATAAAACTCCTAGACAAAAAGGAAAACTGACTGCGTTGACCTCGAAGGTACGATGCGGAAAAACCAGGTAATCAACACCTGGTGAAACAACGAAGGCAAAGCTCACCCCTGAATAGTTCATCGACTTAGAAGCTCAGATTGCCAGTGACGAGGAGCTCAGCGAGGGCGAAGAGATAACACGACAGGGAGACGGTATGGCTCTAATGTTACTGTCTAGCCTTGTTCTAATGTATCGTTTCTGCCAGTCAGTTTCCTCAACGATGCGCCAGCTGATCCGAAGGAGGATGCAGGAGACTCCGTACCCAGTTTCCAGCTCTCCGAAAACTCAGCAAAGTCATCGGCTAGCCTGCACAAGCTTGTCGAACGAATTGAACATCAATATGTCAACAACCAGGCCCCTCCATCTCAAGCTAGGGCTGGCAAGCAGGATAGCAGACTTCCTCACAACCGACTTTTCCTGCAAGAGAATGACTGGAAGCTTTGGCGGATCAAATGTACTGTACGTTGTTTTCCCTCTCTGGTCAATTGAAGTCCACTGAATGTTTGCATTAGCCCAGCAAAAAGTACGATATCATATACAAGCTGATGAGGCGCCAGACCCTGTCAGGCGAACTACGATCCGCGTTCTACAACCCCCGGGACGTCAAGTTCATCTATCTGGAAGCCAAATTCACCATGTTTGGCATAGCATCTCTCTACGAAGTCCTCCGGGAGTTTTCAGCTCTCAAAATGTCTTCCTTAGCACCCGTTCCCGAGTCTGACTTGCAGCAATGTTTGACCATTGGACACGAACCCCTCCAGGTCTTTGCTGCCGGGCAGTGGGTTCAGATCAAACATGGCTTATATCGAGGCAATATCAGACTGGTAGTTGAAGACTTTCTGGACGAAGACTCGGTCACACTTTTCACCGTGATGGTTGTTCCCCGTCTTGAATTTGCTGAAGATGATGATGACGAGAGCAGACCATCCAAACACAAATGGAAGCATCAGCCTCGCCCTTCTCCTCGATTGTTCAATCTGGATGAGTGCAAACAGGAGAACCTCGTGCAGCAGGGAGACCTTTCCTATTCCTACAAAGGTTACTCTTTCAAATACGGTCTTCAGCTTAAAAAATACAGTGAACGTTCTCTCTCTCCTGCCGATGAGATCCCTCCGTTAAGCTTTGATCTATTCAAGGCTGCAAAAGACAGAGGAGCAGAGATTGACATGCTTTCTATGCCCATTCGTTCATTCTGGCGATTCGAGCACGGAGAACAAGTGATCATCCATCCCTCAAAAAAATTCGCAACAATCGCTTCTTCCTTCAACCCCGTTGATGCACAATGCCAGGTGGAAATTGATGAGGAAGGTCTCCAACTTGTCCTTGTAAAGGATATCAAAAAGGACATCATTCCTGGCCACTATGTTGAGCTGTTAGCTGAAGTTCACTCTGGAAAGAAGGGCTTCGTCATTGGTAGAACTGTTGATCGCCTTGCAATATGGTTCGACGGCCAGGTAAGCTCATTATTATCTTTTCTTTGTCTCGCTCTCACACACTCATAGGATATACCAGCACACATAAACTCTGTCAGGCTCTCGAAACCAGACTTCTACCATACAGAGATTCCCTGGCTGAACGTCCATGTCAAACTAATGTCAGGACGATTGGCAGGGCACAGAGGCGTACATTGCAGTGACCTCGTCCCGATCTCTAGCCATCGCTGTCCGTCTTCTCACTGGAGATGAATGTACCATTGAATATCACGCGGTCAGGGAGTATTTGTGAGTCTACGCATTTGATACGCACTCAACTTCTCATGGTTATTGTTTAGTACTGGAAGATTATTGTTAGATCATCAGCCGCTGAAACGCCATCAGCAACAATTCAACGTTGAGTTGCCTTGGAAAGAAGTAGAAGTCGAGATACACTCAGGATGTTTTGCAAAGTTCGAAGGTATTGTTAAGAATGTTCGAGTCGACTTTCGGGGCTGCTTGCGTCTTCTGCTGTGGGTTCCGTCTCACAATTGCTCGATCGATGTTGATTATTCTACCGTTCTTGAGAAGTTGTAAGTGAACAAACATATACACTCTATATTCGTGATTGAGATTGCTTTACAGGACGCGAACTGAGCTACAAGTATTTCATCCGCTCGAGGGTTACGACCTCAAGCATTTTGGCGTCAGCCCATCCATAGAATCCGTGCGAAGTGGGCCTATTCCTTGGTTGGGCCTGCCTGTAGACATCACAGCGGGAGAGTACAAAGGGACTGGGGTGGTCAGGGATGTCAATTGTTTTCGAGTCGATCCAAACCGCCACTACGACGGACATAAGATCAAGCCAAGTGGACTTACCCTCACTATAGAGCAATACGTCTACACTGCCGGGATGTCTTTTCAAATGGTCAAGGTGGATTATGATGCAGTCAGATTTCATAAGTGAGTGCGGTTCCTGACCTTTTTGTACCTGGAATTTAGGAGTTTTTACACTAGGACCCAGTACCGTCTTTGTGAGGTATTTATGCCCACTGCTCGGCAGTCATTCTACATGCCTGATGGCAACTATCAAAAAAATCTTAGTTCCCCTACCGCGTCTTTTGATGCAGTTGACGTGGTAGTTGACCCAGACCAAGGCCACACTCCGATGCCCAACGATTTCGAAAGGGCAACCATCTTTTGTGGATCATGGTCGCCTAATTGTCCGACTCCAGGGTCTTCATCTTTCCAATCTCCATTCGCTGGTTCCCAAACCGGATTCCAGTCACCAATGCCCTGGACAGCTTCTCCATCTCCCCCGCCATTATCTTCTCCATCTTCACCCTCTCCTCGATCGTTATCTCAAGCATATTCACCTGCCCTATCTCCGCCTGATCATTGGATTCTGCATCCAAAGCTTGTTGGGATACCGATTAGGGTTGATATCGCCGGAGGTGGAGAGCTCAATACCTCGAAGAAAAAGAATGGAGCCACAGTGGAGATGGTCTCTAATAATGAGGATGGGCTCAGTGTCTTATGTTGCCTGTCACCCACCAAGAGCGTACCCGTTCATTATCAGCTCATTCAGTCTTTTCGAGAGCGGCCAATCCCTGCGAGGGAAAAAAATCTCATGGTCATTGTCAGAAATCGTGAGCAGATTGGGAAGCTGGTCCGCCGCTATCACCATTTTTACCTCGAAGAGAAGACTGAGAATAATCATTGGATGATGGTGATGGAAGTGGACCGCTCTGGTCGAGAGGAAAAAGTCAACAACTATCTAGAAGTTCATCCCGATGATGTAGAGTATGTGTACGAGACTCCAGCTGAAGTAAGGTGGGCCAAGGAGCTATTTTGTGATATCCGCCAAGACTACAAGGGTGCTAAAGCAGAGGTCAGAACCTTGTCGGACCACTCCTGAGATGATTTACGTATCTTTTTGTATGTCGTTTTTTGTATCTTGAACTGTATACATTGTGAACTCTTGTATTGTATATGCATGTACATGGAAACAAGACATAAGTACAACAATAGAGTGTATTAGCCAGTTTGATACTAGACTCCTGATTGGCTGGAAAACGCTTCAACAATACAAAATGTCCTAATCAAAAAAGTTTATGACGTGTGGGTAATACGCTCTAATGTCTTTGTGAGTGGTCCGCAACGACCTTAAACTACGCAAAGTGTACCTTGGACAGTTGCTAGGATCTGTAGCGACTGTCGCGACATGGCTTTCATCCCGTAAAAGCAATTGTTATTGTCAAATCGGCGCAACTCTCGATGTAGAACAAGAGCACAGCTGCTTTGAAAAGACAACAATATCCATTCCAGTCTCCGTGCTTTAAATACGTCCAGGCAAACTGCTCTCCTTGTATCATATTGGGATGTTTTCCTCTTTTCTGAATGCGCTCCAACCACCTTCCGAGCGTACCCCAGTCGAAGTCGAGGACATTCCTAAATCACCTATCTCTCAAGCTGTACATGGGCTACACTCCCTCCATTTACTCGATCAGGATGATTTCAGTTTTCCTGGTGCTTTCTCCTCTTCACCGGTATGTTTCAAAGTATACCTTTCAATTCAACCTCTGAACAACATTCAGACTATCCAAAATTCCACCAATGATAGACCTTGCGCAGATAATCAAAGGTCCCCAGCACTTTCGCCGCTCATCAGAGGACTCAATTCTCTCCACTTGGAAGACATGACTCTTGGAACCAATGATCATTCTCAGGTGTGTTCAATGAAAGGTGTCTGATTCAAGTATCTTATGTGATATCCAGAATGGCACATCATCTCCAGCTCTTGAGCAACTAGAAACACTGATTACCGCAGCCACGATCACGAGTGAGCCCATGGATACGTCCAATCATTCGAAGTTGTTCACATTGTCATCCGAGTTCTACGAACGTCGGGGATTGATGGTGCCCGACTCTCTGCAATCCTTGGACATGTCCACTGCAATGCAGAGTCTTAATGCTGTCATCAGCTTCAACAAACGCTGGCCGCTCCCAGCGGTCAGACCTGGTCGTCAATTTGGACGCCAATCAACTCCTGTCTACTCGCAGGCCGGACGTGGTGGCAAGCCACCCTCAACTTCACTGGCCCCACCTGCCGAAGCACTTGGCAAAGCTGCGTCTGACGAGGTCGAGTTATTGGTGGAACTCAACGAGAAACTTTCTACCTTTCAGTTAGAAATTCTCGACGACACTTTTGACGCTTTGATGGAGGATACAAAGTGCGAGAAGTTGGACAAGGCATCGGCATTCGTAAACGACACTCTCACTCACATGGCCAAGCTCGAGGGCAGAGTGAAAGCCAGGGCTATAATGGCTGACCGTCGAGACGGAAAAGTCACTTTGGATGTCTCAAAGGACACACGGGCTTCCTTGATTCAGAGTCTGAAAATGTTTCATGCCCAGCTCTGTTTGTTGGACGCACCCCTCTTGACTAAACAACCTACAGTCATTGACACAGGTGAGACTGAGTGTTGCCTTTCCTCAATTTTCACTAACTCGTCCGGTAGATTATGTTTATAACCAGAGTTTCACGAACTCAAACCAGATCACTCAGGTTCTAGTCCTTCTTGCCGTAATCTGTAATATGATTATCGGTCTGTCCACAGACCAGTGCGAATTTCTCCTCCATACCGCAGTGATGTGCGTTAAGCTTGGGATGTCCACTGTCAGCTCCCATGTCGCCAACGCTGCCGACGACTTCACTCCCTCGCAGAACACTATTATTCAGAACATGCCGACTTCCCTATCTGCCGCTCTGAGAAAATTCGGAGCTGATGGTCGTTTTGTGCTATACGCTTCCTGCCCTTCTTGCTGTTGCAACCACAAAGCTACTTCCTTACCGGGGCCAAACCTCTATCAATATCCCGAGAAATGTAAAAATCAAATTGTCGGCGAGACTGGAGTTTCTTTTTGTGGTACGGAGTTGCTTACACGCCGACGTGATGGTGCCATGCAACCGATTAAGCCGTATCTGGTCAGCTCCCTGTCTGACTATCTGGCGCGCTGTCTGGCCAACGAGACGTATCTCCAGCAATCTGTAGCCGCAACCGATGAGGCCTTTGATGTCATTTCCCGCGGTGAAGAACACTTTGGTTCCCAGAACGTCTTCGAGGCTAATTTCATCAAGGACTTCAAAGGTCCAGATGAAAAGCTCTTTGTGGATCGAGGGGACAAGATTCGTCTCGCTTTCTCACTCCACGTCGACTTCTTCAACCCTAATTGCAATACTCACGCTGGAGCCCACCAGTCTGTTGGTATTATTTCAGGTGCAAACTTGGCACTTGATCCGTCCATTCGTAATCTTCCAGAATACCTCTACCCTGCCGCTATAATTCCTGGTCCTTTCGAACCAAAGACCAATGACACACATTACGAGTTGGATCACTTTATCCGCCCGGTAATTGAACAGTTTGTTCAAGCTTGGCGGCCAGGAATCAGAGTCTCACGTACCGCTACCTCAGAGAATGAGGTCACAGTTGAAGCTGGTATCCTGCTTTCCGTCAATGATCTCGTTGCTGCTCGCAAGGTAGCTGGTCTTGCCAGTCATACTTCCGCTTTCATTTGCTCTATCTGCCGGCTCACTGGGAAAACCGGTCTTTTCAACACAGATCATTCGCAGTGGTTTCCCAGAGATAGAACCGAACTTTTTCACCAGGCAGTGGCATGGAGAGATGCTCAGACTGTGAAGGAGCGAAAGAACCTTTTCAATAAATATGGTGTTCGTTGGACATCGTTCTGGCTGCTGGATTATTGGGATCCTACTAGACAGCTTGTTATCAATTCCATGCACTGCATCCTCGAGGGACTGGTTCAGTACCAGTGTCGACAGGTCCTTCGTCTCGATGCCTCAAAGCGTCAAGTCAATTCCGATGGCATCAAGTACGCTTTTGACTGGCAGTGGTCGCCGTACGAAGCAGAACTCGCTCCTGTTCACATTGAAATGAACTCAAAGCATATCCCGCAGGTGGCGAAAGTACAAGATACTCTGTGTTGGGCAATTGAAGGGGATCGATCATCTTCTCTAGATCAAATGTGGACATGTCTCGAAGGCCAAGTACTCAGCGCTCTTCAGTTTGTAGCGTGGTCTTTAGAACTCCCCCTTTCCTTAGAAAACATAGACCTGGGCATAACTTCACTTTACGTCGAACGCGGCAAAAGGAATTCCAAGAAAAAGAATTGTGACACCATCCGTTTTCCTGCAGGAAAAGTCGCCCCTCAGAAAAAACATTTCATAGCTTTGTTACTTGATTGGGTATGTCTCTTATCTGGATCAACCCTCATTGTATTAAATAAATTTCAATCTTCAGAGGCTCAAGCAACCCCACGATTCCTCAGATTTCATTGCTAAAACTGGAGACGAGCAAACTCTAAACTGGATCCAGAGGGTTATTCGAGACACGATCCGTCCAGCGTGGGTTGACTCAGTTCCGAAGAATTTTGGCGAAAAGAGCGCTGGCTCTGTGAAGGCTGCGGAATGGCGTACGCTCAGCTCACTCCATCTCCCTATTGCCCTTGTAATTCGTTGGGGTGATGCTGATGGCTCCGCACCTCCCGAAGATGATTCTGAGGCAGGATATCTTCTCAAGGTCCTTGATCACACGATGGCTCTATTTCAGGCCACCATTGTAGCCCTCCGCCACTCAATGTCGGTCCGCCATGCCAATATATATCGAAAGTATCACGCTGAATGGGTGAAAGGCTTGACAACGTTCTTCCCTCGCGCTCGCGAAGGTAAAATCAAAGCGAACATTCATGCAGCTGGTCATATATTTGACTTTCTGCTTCTTTTTGGACCGGTTATGTCTTGGTGGTGTTTCCCATTCGAACGCCTCATTGGTGCCCTTCAGAAAATCAACACAAATGACCACATCAGAGGTATGTTCATCTGCAGTTGTCTTTTCGCCGACTTACGGATATCTATCACAGGTGAGATGGAGGCCACAATCATTAAGTCTGTCACTCGTACAGCCAATATCCGTCGTTGGCTTCGTCGTCCAGATTGCCCAGAGGCTGTTCGCCAGCTCAAAGTCATGTTCGACAAGTGCTTCAAGCCAGTGAATGGGATGGTCAAGGAGGAGAACCAACCCCAGAAAGGCTCATGACGCGCATATGCGAAATGGGACAGCGCAAATTTTTCACCATCAACAACACATCCAGGCAATGCCACCATTATTTATCGACCTTCCCCCGCTGGGAGGCCTGTTGGAGGTGTAATCCAGGAAATTCGAAATGTTAATACGAGTGGTATTCAAGTACGCGTTCACCCATTCGAAAGTCTTCCTGCATCCTTATACGATCCGTTCTCACGGTATCCTCATCTCTCAGCCAAGAGCTACTCCTCGACACTGCGGGAGGAATCAGACATGATTACTCTGGATGCTATAGTAGCTCATGCTGCTTGCTTTGATTACACTCACAATAGAACTGTCCTAGTTAACTTGTATAGAGACTAAATTCCGCAATATATAAATTATCCCTTCTGCATTCTCCTAGCTGTCCAATAATTTGCTAAGCGTCTGTAATGACGTTAAACTAGGTTGTGCAACAAGACATCTCAAAAGTATGAGGTTCCGAACTTGGCCACAGATAGCAGTAAGTTTGTTCCCTTTCGAAGTTGGCCGCAGACTTACGATCATCAGCAGCGTATTGACTACGAAAGACGTGAATGATTCAGTTCTCATTTTTTGAGCTCATCTGAACAAAACTTACCGTAGCGCATGATCACATCCGAATACAAATGGCCCCAGTCAACCAGAAGAGACTTGAAGTCAGGAATGGACCCCTCCGATTACTGGATGCTGGGCTCCTAGTAGGGTGACAGCTGCCATGGTGCCAGCAAAAGCACTCCTTCGTAGTGACAAAGGAGCAGGATGTCAACAGTGAATCAGCCATCCACATGAAGTAGATCTTCTGCAGACATCGACATCTACATCCTTGGATGCACACACATACCCAGCCTTGAAACCTCCGTCTTGGAGATAGCAAGGTGCAGGCGGAGATGATATCTCTGCAGCCCTTCTCCATCGAAGCTTCTGCTTCCGAGATGATCAACGGCGAATCTGAGGGGGGTTCATGAACTTGCCAAACATCCTTCGGACGAATTGGTTCTGCTAGACATCCGGAAGAGAATCCAACCAGTTGTTTCAAGTGGAATTGTGCTTGATAACTAGTCGCTGGTCCGTGACCTGTTCAACATCACAACTAGTCGGTTGAAGCAAGGGTAAGCTTTGGCTCACAAGATTCAATCAATGATTCACGCACTCGGTGGGCACTGTAGCAGGCCGTCCAAAATCCATACTTGCATCACATGCATCCCTATCATGCACCAGAACGCTCGAAGCCATAGTTTGCTCTCAGGAATCCTACCTCCCAGGCCTAGTTTAGCCCGATGAATACCCTTTCCTGTGCCAAGGAATTCCGAGTCTAACTAACGGCCAGCACGCATCAACAATAGTTGTACTAAGAAATTCGATAATCGTGCTCTCGAAGAGGAGCTGTAGGTCGAGCGGTTTGGGAGGAGTCGACTCAGGACAATTTGACGAATTGAGAACGATGGAGAGCGTTGCGGGTCAAGCGCTAAAGCGCTGTACACGGGGTGTGACGTCCGCTTTCCTTCCTCTCTTCACCACCATGTCCTCGTTTCAAAGCTCTGACATGGACGCGCTCGTCTTCCAGCTCTTGCTGAAGCTCTCATCTGCCAAGGAGTTGGTTGCAAAGGTATGTTTATTTATGACTGATTCGATTTACTGATATCAGCTTCGCAGCTCCATTTAGACCTCCAAACCGATGTCTGGATGCTAAAATATTACGACCCAATAAAGATCATCATAGAAATGGACGAATTGCTGGGGAAATGCCGAAGTTATTTGCAGGAACAGGAGAGCTTGGTACGTGAGGTGAGCTTTCTTTTTCGTTTTCACACATCCCGTGTCTTCTCAACCCTTTCTGGCAGCTGCAGCATCTCATGCAGAATATAATCGAACTCCATCTCGCAACAACGTCCACGCTTGCGCCTATGGATTTGGATTGAGGCATATATGACGGAAAAATGGCATTGAACCAAGGTGCGTACCAGGAATTAATCCCGATATAAAGGTGAAATCGCTAACTCTGATTTTTGCCATTCTCAGAACCCTTTCACTACATTCCCTGTCTCGACATCTCTCTCGCCGATCTCTGTATATATCGCAACTCTTCAAATCTCATCTCCCGCAAAGTAATTCCCCCTAACTCGGATTTTGCCATCTTCAGAACCCTTCGCTACATTCCCTGTCTCGACTCCTCTCTCACCAACCTCCGTATATATCGCGACTCCTTTGAATTTCATCCCCGCGAAATGAACGCGCTGGACTCGTCCGCTTCAGGCTGAGGACGCGTCAGCAATTTTTCAGCCATCTTGAAATTAGTATACTCATCATAACTTTTGTACACAATAAATTCTTGCTTGAATGTTCTCATATCAACCAAAAATTTGGTTGGGCTAAATAACCAATTTTCATCTCAGGTTTTGTCTATCATAAAATATATATATTCTACCTTATGGAAAGTACATCTGAAGTACGTTTATTCAATACCAGGATCGGCTATGCCGAAATGACTATGTTCAATGTATATATATTATCTACTGAGTACAATGCTAAATTATCCTTTTTCTACCCCAATATCCAGCCAACCGAACGGTTCCATTTCGGTAGGACACTCGGCAGGGCTAAAAGTCGAACCAAAAGCTTTCACTTCAGTCAACACATCTGCTGAGCGGATATTTGTTACTTTCCCGTGTGTCCTACATACAATCTTTCAACAATATTATACATGCAGCGGTCCTACAATTAAAGGCGACAACTCTGCCTGTAATTACATCCTGTCCGAATTTAATAGGGAAGTTGTTAGAGGATGGAGGTTAAAGCGGGCAATAGATAAACGACTACATATAGAAACAATTTGATTTGAAAAGAAATGCCTCCAGCTAGCTGTACCAGTTGTTGTGCTGTCCTACAATTCAAGAGGGGGCTATTGTTATTTGGTGGTTACTGATAAGCTGAGACTTACTGGATAAATTTGGTATTCATATATCGACGGCGGCTGTTCAAATCCGCGGCAAATGAGCTGTATCTGACAAATTATTTTTAGAATGTTCGGGCGCTGCTCCCTCGAACAATGTTCGTGGGTCATCTGAATTGTGGGAGGCCAGGGCGCGTTCTGGAGAAATTGATGGGTTGAAGAGTCGTTGGAGGAGGAAGTGAATGGTTTTGAGTGGTCAATGATGCAGGATGAGGTGTGTTTTTCGAGTAAAGGTATTGTTGCAAATGGAAAAGCATCCGCAATTTCAAGGCGGAAACTAAACGTTGCTAAAAGTGCCTCTGGCACTCCCTGATCTCCGTAGCCCGCGAGGAGACTTCTCGGAACAGGGTCAATCGTTTAGATTCGCGCTTGAACACGGGCTCGATAATTTGGAGGCGGAAGAGAACGAAGTAAAACCCGCAGTTGAGGTGGCGGTTGAGTCGGTTTGAATCAACAAACGCGAACGCACACTCGTGAAAATGTGTCACATGCCAGTCCATGTGCAAACAATCACGGCCAAACCAAACGGCCGGATAACACGGCGAAGCTTGTAACGCGCGCAATCATACACACCATTTCGAAGCTAGATTGGAGCGTACCCGCAGAACACTGATATAGATACTGTGGTGATTTATGAAAGGCGGCACAGGAGATAAATGAAATAAGACAGAGTAGATAGGTACTGTGGAAGTCTTGAAAGCAACTTGAAAGGCTGCAGAGTAGATTAGTACCATAGTCCAGTAGATATAAGTAGATGTTGTATAGTTTTCTGAAAGGTGCACAGTGGATAAATGCTCAGTAGGTTTGCAAAAGGCTGTACAGGAAATAAATGCTATAGGCCAGATGCAGTGGATATTTCTGGAACGCTGCACAGGAGATTGATACTATAGGCTAGAGGAGATAGATACTGTGAAGATTTCTGTAAAACAGCATGGTATATCCATTGTGATTACAGTACATAGATACCACGGGAATTTCCATATATAGACACTGTAACTGCCAACACCAGTAGATATATACATTGCAATCACAGAGCATAAATTTCCAACCTAAGCCAAAGTGTGCTTGCACAGTGTATAGATCTCTGAAGGGTCAACTAGTAGAGAAATACCATAGTTCAGAGTAGATGAATACTGCGTGGATTTTCAAAAGGCTCCACAGTAGATAGATACCAATTCCCACAGTATATAAAAACTGTACAGTGGATAAATACCAGTAAACAAGTACTGACTATCTTTTCAAAAAGATGTACAGTGGATACATACAATGCCACCACAGTAGATGAGTACTGCGGGAATTTTCATAAGGTAATCTGTACACCTGATTAGCAAGGTTACTGTAGACTGTAGATAAATACTATAGCCAATAGTAAATAAGTGCTGTGGAGCTTTCCAAATGGCTCCGCAGTAGATAAATACTGTGTAGATTTCTGAGAGGTTCCACAGCAAATAAATACTGCATCGCGATCTTGGAAAGGCTGGATAATAGCTCCAGAGAGTAAATAAGTACTGTTTAGCTTTCTGAAAGGCTACGTGGTG
Source organism: Gymnopus androsaceus JB14 (assembly GCA_009733575.1). Lineage (NCBI taxonomy): Eukaryota > Fungi > Basidiomycota > Agaricomycetes > Agaricales > Omphalotaceae > Gymnopus > Gymnopus androsaceus. Next base: position 27,193 of record ML769966.1, read on the forward strand.
GATAAATACTAGTAAACAAGTACTGTCTATCTTTTCGAAAAGATGTACAGTGGATACATACATTGCCACCACAGTAGGTGAATACTGCGGGAATCTTTCATAAGGTAATCTGTACACCTGATTAGCAAGGTTACTGTAGATAAATACTATAGCCAAGAGTAAATAAGTACTGTGGAGCCTTTGGCAAAAGCTCCGGACCACAGTAGATAAATACTGTGTAGATTTCTGAGAGGTTCCACAGCAGATAAATACTGCATTGCGATCTTGGAAAGGCTGGATAATAGATAAATACCATAGACCAGAGTAAGTCATAGTAATACTGTGCGGATTTCTGAAAGCCTTCAGAGAGTAAATAAGTACTGTTTAGCTTTCTGAAAGGCCACATAGTGGATAAATACTAGTAAACAAGTACTGTCTATCTCTTTGAAAAGATGTACAGTGGATACATACAATGCCACCACAGTAGGTGAATACTGCGGGAATCTTCATAAGGTAATCTGTGCACCTGATTAGCAGGTTACTGTAGATAGATACTATAGCCAAGAGTAAATAAGTACTGTGGAGCTTTCCAAAAGGCTCCACAGTAGATAAATACTGTGTAGATTTCTGAGAGGTTCCACAGCAGTTAAATACTACATCGCGATCTTGGAAAGGCTGGATAATAGATAAATACCATAGACCAGAGTAAGTCAATACTGTGTGGATTTCTGAAAGCCTCCACAGTAGATAAATACCCAATCCCAAAGTAGATAAACACCGTCTAAAATGGTCCACAGTAGATAAATACCAACCACAGAGCAAATAAATACGGCATGGATTTGTGAAAGGCTACACAATATATAAATACCAAACCCTGGAGTAGATAAATACTATGTAACTATTTGAATTTCTGAAAGGCTCCGCAGTAGATGAAAACCAAACCACAGAGTAAATAAAAACTGTGTGGCTTTCTCGAAAACTCCACAGCAGATAAATACCGAACCACATAGTAAATAAATACTGTGTGGATTTCTGAAAGGCTCCATACCGGTGGTATATAAATACAAAACCTTAGAGTAGATACTATACAGATTTCTGCAAGGCTCCGTAATACCATAGCACAGAGTGAATAAATACTGCGTGGAATTTTTAAATGCTCAACAGTAGATAAATACTGTCCAATACTATGGACATCTCCACACCAAGCACTGTACATGAATACCACCAGAGACATCCTAGCAATATAGGCATGCTATCTACATTAGAATTACATCTTACATCCTTTCAGTGCGTTTGATTACTTCACTGTGGTTGACCTGCCGCCCTATTCTGTCAGCCCGGCGGATACCGTGTAAAATGTCCGGCTGGTATTGCTTGGTCGTCATACCATAAGCTTCATAGGCCAATTAACCTGAGGGTACTTGAGGATATCATGTAGCGCGATTTGTAGCAAAATATCTTCAGTTAAGCTGGTAATAGCATCGTGAAGTGAAATCACATATCAAAATGCATCTTTACCAGACATAACGATGAGCTCAAGCATGAATACGCATTCAAGGTCACTTCTATACTTCTAAGAAAAGTTCTCATTGTATATCTTAAGTGATTTCTAGTATAATATTCTGCATATACGAATGTGAATATATATTACTCAAAGTAAAGTCATGTATGAACACCAGCTTGGATTCTCGAAAATATGAGTCCGCTTGACCTTTTCAAATGATACCTTTTTGGCCTGGACCGAATCTGCTGAATTTATCGACTACAATTCTACAAATACTTTGCAGAACGGTGCTGAATGTGCCATGTTATAACAAAAATTGTCTTTCGCCCTGAGGATATATGTGCCAAAAAGGGAAAGTGATCTGTATCACTTACCTTTATCCGATGCCACGACCACGAATACATCGATCCGGTGCAGCTAAGCTAGAAGCAAACCGCCGTAAAACAAGGGGTCATCCTCTGCTGAGATGCAAGCTTCTGACCCTCCCATCCCTCCTACACCTCCTGTAATTCTGTCTGCTGCACAGACAGAGCGGCTGGAGGCATTGCAGATCGAGCAACAAGAGGTTCAGAAGGCAGGTCAAGCGGTCAGTTATTTCTTTTTGAAAGTTTCTATCATTCTCAATGAATCGGTTCAGTAAATAATATCTAGGAACTCAGGTGTTGGTTTCACCGTTTTGGTGGAAAGATAAAAAAGAGTGAGGGCAGAGAACCGTTCAAGGCCATTAATCAACAGATGATCTCCACGTCGAAAGGTCGTCCTTGTGCAATGCCAGACTATAAGTTCTGGATGTCGGATCCCAGTTACAAACCC
>ML769967.1:0-29457 GCA_009733575.1 Gymnopus androsaceus JB14
TTTTCCGCTGAAGAAATGGATGATGTGGTCAAGCTTATAGATTCTGGGCAGGTTGTGGATGAAGCTGACTTGCAGCAAAATTTGTTCCCTCATGCTTCTGAATGCACAATTCATTGCAATCTCTGTGAATGTGAACTCCATGGTTTCATCCATTGCAAGAAGCTCTTCCTTTCACCAGTCCACATTGCAAAACACCATGCATTTGGTCAGACATGGAAGGATCAGGTAGATCCGGAGGAATGGAAGAAATTCATGGTGGTGTATTCAGATGAGTCAAAATTTAACTTGGATGGGTCAGATGGTCTACAGTGGTGTTGCAGGCCAAAGGGTGTTGACCAATTGGCAAAGCGGAATGTTTTGCAATGTGTGCAGCAAGGCCTGGGTTCTGGAAAAGTGAATGTTTGGGTTGCATCACACCAGATGGCATTGGATAGCTCTATTGCATCAATGGCAATATGAACAGTCTTCAGTATATTCACATCCTTGAATCTGCCCTCCAACCTACCATTGCTGATCATCAGTACACCAAGAACAAATGGATCTTCCAGCAAGACAATGACAGCAAACACAATTCCCATGTCATGAAAAACTGACTCCAGGACCGCGGCATCTATGTCCTCATGTGGCCTACCAGCTTGCCTGACCTCTCTCCCATTGAAAATGCCTGGGATTATCTTGAGATGCAGGTGAAGAAGCAACAGCAACAGCCAAAGAATACAGATGAGTTGTGGGCTGCTTTGGAGGAAGAATGGAACTGGCCAAGCTTCAGCAAGTATGTGAAGAGGCTTTATGAGTCAGTTCCAGCCTGTATGGAAAAGCTGCTGGAAGCTGGAGGATTATGGACCAAGTATTAACTTAGATGCAGTCTTGGGGGAGTTAAAGTATTACTTTTGGACATTAGCACCACTAATTTGTAATTTTTTTGTGCCTAGTATCTACTTAACAACTTCTAGTATCTACATGATTTTTTTGGAGCTCTCAAAACAAGTTGTCTTGAAAGAATGTGCTCAAAGGCCTCATTTTGACGATTTTAAGCACCCATTTCCCAATTTGGGGGTGGTCGATCAAGTTTGGCCATCACTGTATACAAAATTCTGCTCAGCAGAAACACACACCACCAATAATCATGCTTCAGCCTGGCTGAAGCATATTGGGAAATAAATTATTCAATACCTATGTGAAATGTGTTTTTTCAAAAAAATGTAGGAGATAAATATTTCAATAGACTGATGAATAAATTAAATTCTGACCTTTTGAGTTTAGAATTTTATACAGATATGCAAAAGAAAGTGTTCACTTGGACTCTGGAAAGAATAATTTTAAAGTAGACTTATAGCCATGCTTTCTTGATGCTTTCTTGATGCTTTCACAATAAGAGTGAGAGTAATGGTTTCAAAGAACAATTCAATTATCCACTGAATGATTGCCTTTTGCTGTTTGGTTTGGCAGTGGCCCAGCCCGAGAACTGAAGTGTTATCTTTCAGGAACCAGTTGAAAGGTCCTTTGAAATAGTTAATTTCACTCTTATTGTGAAGTAAAAGTATCCAGTCTGCATCAAACCCATTCTTTTCAGAGATCAATTGAAAAAGGTTCTTTCGGAAGTCTGTCTAAAATTCAAAATTTAGAGGGCCTGGACGTTAGGGTTTTAAATTGCAGTTCAGTTTAGTTTTGAACCCATTTCAGAACTGTAAACTGCACTGGTGCAAAAATTTCCAACTACAACCACTTGCACTGAACTGCAGTGCTAAGCTGCACCAGTGCTGGTTCAGTGCAGTTATGCAGTTCAAACTGGTTTTGAAAACCACCACTTCAAACTGGTGCAAAACTGGTTCAAACTGCAGTTTCAGTAACTTTAAAAAGTAACAAGTCATAAATTCACATATAATTTACTACAAAAAAGTATTACACAGGTCATTACAGGAAGTATAGGTTACTGCCAATATGAATAATAGCATTTGGTAGTAGTACCACTACTATTACTTACATGAGTATAGATGAAAACCCAGACGCAAAAGATTCTAGATAAATCAACATATTTATTATTCAGTGCAGTTCTTCATGGTTTTCCATGATTCTTTTTTGTTATGGGTCACAAATCATGCAAAGGAGATAATCATGTTTTATGAGATTTTATGAGCATCTCTGAGAGCTATAATAAACTAAGCTTGTTCTTGCCAAAAAGTGCCAAAAACCCAGAAGCAAAAGTTTGGATTAGTTGTACCAAAGTATGCAGGACAATTTGGGATTGTTCACAAAAAATCCCAGCATGTCCCTAGAGTATGTTGAATGTCTTCTATACCCCAAAATACTACATATTTCATTGCACAATTCACAATAATTTAAAAATTGAAAAAAGTCGCATTTTTGTCATACTACAAGTGTATGAGGACATTATGTAGATTTTTGTAGCATGATACTACTGTAGTTATACTTGTAGATCCCTGGAGGCCCTGTAGAAAAAAACCGCATCATGAAAGCTGTTCTATGTGCATCAAAAACCAAATATTTTGCTTCTGGGCATCTTTTGCTTCCAACTTTGTGTCTGTATATGTACTAGTGATTATTGATCCAGTAAGTAATTGCTAGCTTGTAGCCTTGTATGGATACTCAATAGTAGTTACTCATAAGTATTTAAGTGACACAGTAAGTACTTACTAGTCCTTGCTCATGTGACATAAATATGTAAGTAAGTATTACTACTGGTAGTATTAGTACCAACACTAAGCTTTGCTATAGAAAATTGCACCAGTGCACTACCAGTTTGCACCAGTTCTCACTGGTTCTTTGAATTTTTAAATTTTAGAGAACTGGAAACTGCACTGGAGTGCAACCACTGCACCGGTGGAATGTTTTTTTATCTGCACTGCAGTTGGCGGTTTTCAGCGGTTATATGAACTGCACTTTTGAACCCTAGGCCTGGTTTTAATTCCTTCATAAGTTCAATGAAATATTTAATTTATATACAGAAGCAAACCCAGAAGCAAAAAATTCTCAGAAAATAATATATTCAGAGCAGTTCTGTATGGTTTCTCTTCATTCTTTTTTTACATGGGTCGTATAATATGCAAGGATTATAATCTGATTTTATCAGATTTTTCGATGGCCATCCAAAGGCATCATAAATTATTTTTCCTTTTGCTGTCAAAAACTGCTAAAAACCCAGAAGCGAAAGTTTAGGTTAATTGGGCCACTACAAAAGTGCATCCCTTCGGGATTGTTTGCAGCATGGCTAAGCATGCTCATAGAGTAATTTGAATGTATTGTATGTCAAAAAATACTACATATTTCATGGTACAATTCACAACATTTAAAAAACTGAGAAAATTTGCATTTTTGGCATAGTGTTCATCTATGATCATATCATGAAGGATTTTATACATCCAAGCTATTACAATAATGTTCATAAACTGCCGTAGATGTTGTATAAAAAGAACTGCATCCTAAAATGCATTCTACATGGCTTAAATATAGAAAACTAGTGATGTTGCCATACTGGCAGGTCCAAGTCCTTACTTTACATGGTATGGTTTAGAGTATAATATGATTTATTATGATGCTAGACTCCAAGTCATCCTTAATGTGCTTTATAATGAGTTATCATGATATGAGCCAATAATCTACAAGGCCAGGCTTGAGACTTCATGCCCAGGCTTACCCAGCCCAACCTAATTCCAAATCCCAGCACTCTCCATAGTATGAGCACTTGAGGTGATGCTGGACTTCACAACAGTTACACTCATGATGTTAAATCTCAAAAAGGTCACTCTTGGGTGATAGTGAATTGAATGAAAATTATGCTGAACCAACTAAGTTACATCTGGGTGACTTTGAATTTAGTAAAGGTTACCTTTGATGTAGTGAAGATTACTTTCAGGCAACTTTGAATTTAGTAAAGGTTGCTTTGGATTTAGTAAAATCTACTTATGGGTCCAGGGTAACTTCGAATTTAGTGAAGGTTACTTTTGATTTAGTAAATCTACTTTTGGGTGACTTTGAATTCAGTGAAGGACCAAGGTTACTTTGGATTTAGTGAAAGCTACGCTTGGGTGACTGTGAATTTGGTGAACATGGACATGGAGCTTGTTTGGGTATCAGAGTATGTTACCATGCATGAATCATGTATAGATTGATTATTCTGAGGTCCAGGCAAGGTCCAAAAGGTTCATACTGCATATGAAAATTGAAATCAAACTTTCTCAAGCTAACTTGAACTCACTATGGATATGGAACTTATTTGAGTATCATAGGATGCTGCTATGTATAGATTATGTAAATTATGAGTGTTGTGAGGTCCAAGAGGTTCATACTGCATATGAAAATTGAAATTGAACTTTTTCACTTGAACTTGAACTTGCTGTGACTATGGAGCTTATTTGGTTTTTCTTTTGTTCCAACACAAGTCTAGTGCTAAAAGACTACTACAGATCTTTGTTATGCTGGATCCAATGCAGATTCAAGCCTGAAATCACAATATATGAGTTTAGTTGATTGAAATGCTTATAGCCTCACTGACTTAAGAAAAGTCCTTCAGCAATTTGAATTGACACAAACCTTGAAGTACCTACTTCAGTATAACTGAACATTAAGAGGTTGTAGTAATCAGGGGAAAGCTGTGGCTGCCTCCAATTCCTGATCAGCTACTACCCAAGTGCTTAATGGAAGGTCCAGGGTAAATCACTTGAATCTTATAGATCACACACTTTGTTATGACCCAGCACCACCTGTACTAGCCTGTACTAGGACCCACCAACTTTTCTTGCCAAACCCCACTTATTTGGTTAAACTCATTAACTGTATCCATGTGCACTGATTCATGCACAGCTATTGACTCATATTTAACTCACCTATACTCATTAATACTGACTCAGATAAGATTGACTCACAATTACTTACTTATAATTACTCTTTAACTCATAATTACTCATCTACTCATACTAACTCATATGACTCATGTTCAAAGCTGTAGAACATAGCCACATTCCAGTAGTATAAAAGCCAGAGATACTTACCTGTAACCCCAGCTTGATTATTCTAGGAATATAGTCTTTGAACTACCTTTGGGAACAAAGGGTCCAGCTCATTATTGTCTCTGACAATAATACCTCTCCATCTCTCTCTCTCTCTCTATTCTCTCACACACATTCTGGTTCTGGACTCTTAACTCAACTTGTACAACCCTGGATTCAGACTCTTGACTTGACTTGCTCACACACATCCCAGGACTCCATACATTTGTAGTAGACTTATTTTCCTATGGCAACTACCCCTTGGAGACTTAACAATAGAAGTCTTAACCATACAACCACACATTGACAAACACACATAGTTCTCAAAGTAGTTGAGACCTAACACACTTACAGAATCTTTCACTGCTCAGTATGCAATCTAGAGAGATAGTGGTCACTGGTTGAAGTAAGAGCAAGGGCAACATCAGCAAAACCTGGGTAATGGCCATAGAAGCCATAGCAGGCCATAGCAGGCCATAGTGGCCATAGTGCTATGAAATGCTATGGCTTGCTATGGCTTGCTATGACTTGTATGAGATTACCAAATGCTCGAGCCAGCTGTCAACATTTTGACAGCTGTCATTCTCTCCCGCCAACACTATATAAGAATCGACGCACTGTTGTCAAAACTTCCCCGACTTCTTTCAAGTTTTCCAAGCCGATTCAGAGTCTCCTTAGTTCAAAAATTCTTGTTAAGTCTCTAATCAAGCATTGGTAGTACATACTGGTACTATTGTACTGTTATCCTAATATTTTAAGTTTGAGTATGTAGTACTACCAGATAATTACCATGGGCACAACAATATATGATTTTATTATAATTATTTCAGCCTCGCTTGAGCAAACATTAATTCAAGCAGCCATATAGATAGTTTTGAATTGGACCCCACCCTGACAGATGATGATCCCATGAAATCTATAGTGATCCATAGCAGCCCATAGCAGTCCATAGCTCTCGATAGATGGGGACCTTGCTATGGGTGCTATGGGTGCTATGGGTGCTATGAGTGCTGGACAGCGCTGGATAGTGCTGTCCAGTACACCCAGGTTTTGCTGATGAAGGTTGGCAGTAATCTCATGAAAATGGAAGTCATAAGTGCTTAGCTATTGTATATTATAATTTATCCAATATTTATAGTTACACAAGGTTACACTAAATATGGCAATGCCATATTAGAGTAAATGAATGTTGAAGATACACTGGGTGCTGCGGGGGTACATTGGGGTGACTTTGAGGTGACCTTGGAATCCCCTATCCCATTCTACCCTATCTCCACACTCACCCTATCATACTATCTCCTATCCTGTTCTACCTCTATTCCTGCACTCACCCTATCACACTATCCCCTATCCTGTTCTACCCTATCCCTGCACTATCCCCTATCCTGTTTTATCCCTATCCCATTCTACCCCTATCACTGCACTCACCCTATCATACTATCCCCTATCCTTGCACTCACCCTATCACACTATCCCCTATCCCATTCTACCCCTATCCCCGCACTCACCCTATCACACTATCCCCTAACTATGACTCAATTTAACTTGTAAACTGTACTCAAAGTCACAACACTACTTACAATGGTCATGCATATCATGATTACCTATATCACCCTGATTTTGATCACATGCCCCGTATTATTCAACTGCTCATACAAAAATATGAGTAGCTGAATAATCACCACTGATGAGAATGGGAATGGCAACATAATTGCTGTCATCTGACATCAATCATCAATCGGAACAGCCATGCCACGGACCGCACTGCCTGAGTTTCCCATGTCTGGATTTAGACGTGGGACATGGGCCAGGATATGGGCCGTATTTTACAAGAACTAAATTAATTTGAGTGCTTTTCGTGAACCGGCAGGCTGTTGCTGTCGGATTTCCGGGCCGTTGGTCCGATCAGACATGTGCATTTTTTATGTATTAGTAAGATACATGTATGATTGTATGTGTATCTTACTAATTTGAGTGCTTGTCACAAACCGGCAGGCTGTTGCCATCGGATTTCTGGTCCATCGGCCGTTGGTCCAATCGGACATGTGCAGACTTGTAAATATTATCCAGATAAGCGCCAATGAGTGCTAAAGTACTCAACACATACAAAAACTAGAACGCTATTGCCTATACAGCAATTACTCCTTCCATTTTTGGTCAAATCACATCCGGTTTTTTGTGAATCATTATTATATTGATATAACTGCATGATTATTGAGTTAGGAACCAATTCCGATGGTGAGTATACACTGGATTCCACTCCAATAGTATGGATGACGTTCAAAAAATAAAAAGCATTTAAAAAACTTAGAGCGTCTAAAATTTCCTAATGGAGATCCACACAGTTACAAGTCTTGGTGAAAATCCCACACTAAACCTGATGTCTAAGAACCAAGTTTCCTTACATGGAGTAAGGACTCGGAATTTTGCTTCTGGGCCTCTTTCTCTTCTGGGTTTGCATCTGTACTTGTATGACAAAGTCCATTTATCCTATGTACTGAAATAATTCATTTCTCACAGTGCTTCAGCCAATAAACATTGGCAGTGTGACAATCTTTCAATGCAACTGAAATATCATGTAATACAGGATAGACAATATAAGGCATATCTACATTCACATGATATTTCAGCACAATTGAAAGCTTGTGTTTCTGCTGAGCAGAATTTTGTCACCTTTTTGTAGGCTTAGCTGATCCTTCCCTCCCTTGACTCATTCCCCTTGTGTACTGGAGCTAGTGCACAGTCTGGTTTTCTCTTTCACCTGACTGGTTGCCACTATGGGCAGTAGCAGTGCTGTCATTGACCCTGTCAGACTCAGGTCAGACTGCAGGTCTGATCAAATCCACTGCCGGGTTGGGCTTAGAAAGTCCGACCTTTGGCCCAGTCTGGGCCCAGTCAGTGGCTGTTCAAGCAAAATTTCCCATGATTTGTTAAGCGCTTATGAGCTATGAAGCACTAAACACTTGACCCAAATGTCAGTCTTTGGGTCAGACCAGCCAGGTCAGGTTGTAGGTCAGACCTCTGACCCTACACTGAGCTGTAGCATTGGCTTCTTCCAAAACACTGATGAGTTAGATTTGTGCTAGGTATGAAACCAACCAAACAATACTCACCCCAATCAGATTCAATCCAAAAGGTTTAATTTAATGCAAGGAAGGAGGTTGTTGAAGATTCCCTTGACTACTAATTGATTTGAAGAGAAAAGCACTTGACAGTGGCACAGGCAGTGCAAATGAACAATGTTTGTATTTGGAGGAAGGTTTTGAAAAGCCAACTAATGTACAACGATACGCTGAACTAATTGAGGGGGAAAAGCAAACACCACATCAGGAAAACCGCAGGTCCATGGTCCACATGAAGGCATGCCAAATACGTCGGATCATATGGATTTGGCTGTGTATGTATATGACCCCAAGTGCATATCCACCACGCATGATCATACACAATCACAGCCTTTTTTCTCATTCATTTATACGCTAGAATATACACAGTCATACCACAATTTATACCTTAATATATCAATCTATATTGGCTGCTTAAATGCTTATTGTACGCTCATTTTACACATAATAAAGCAATAAAATAATGATTTTGGGCACATAGCACTTTGAACATGTTATAGGCACTATAAAGACTACAAAAGATGACCATTTGGTTGCCAATGCTGTCCCATTCCAAGCTCCCATTGCCCGTGAAACGTTTCAAAATTGCCAGTACTAGTAAATTGCACCATGACGGCAACGGAAGCTCTGTCAAAAGTGATCCGAGTCAGGTCGAGGTTGAAAGCAACAATGCTAGAACTCACCGTGACCTTAAATTTTAGTCCGATACAATGAAAGGATCATCATCACCAACCATTGCTGCTACAGGCACAGCTTTTGCTCCATCGGCCTCCTTCAAGAGCTTCTTTAGCTCGGGACCAGCACCAGCGTTTGGGACGGTCAAGAGATGAGTTTTGGCAGCAGAAGAGATTTCATCCCACTTCAATAACTTCAAATCCCCTGCAAGTCCAAAGAATTTTGCGACATTTGGTGCCCATTCTTCAGAGAAACTGGCTTCACTGTTCCTGGCAGACTTGCAATTTGGTGTGTCGCCAGCTTTCCACATTGTAAGAGCATGTTCAACCTAAGCGACCCTGTTTGAGCCCGGGCCAACAGCTTCAAAAAGAAAATAATAATTATGCACCGCTGCAGTGGACAGTGCAAGTGCTCCGCAAGGATGACCAGAGTCAGTGGAGGAGGAGAGAGCCCATGTGAGATGAAAAGCGAAGGTCTTGACAACGAGCAGTCCACAGAAGTGGCCCAAGCTTTGAGAGCACTATATTACTCAAAGAATTAATAAACGAAAGATGCAAAAGTTACACACATACCGTTGGCCCTGGAGTCTCAAAAATGAATGCATCATTCTGGAGTAGTCCTTCAACAAACACCTGTTGCTCCTCAACAGTGTCAAACTTTTCAACCTCTTTGCTCACAAACTTGAACGCATTCTGTCCTAGCTTGCTGCAGTACGTTAGGATTTGTCCCTGGGCCTACAAAAAAAAATTGGATACGAGTGCCAGACAAGTAGAAAAAGATGGTATGCACATAGGAGATAAATAGCAGGATGGTCTGCTCGTACAATTTTACGGCTGTTGTGAACAACAGACTTGGGAATGTGAGGAAGTGCACCAAAATGTTCAATCCAAAGTTCACAGAGTTTTAGTGCTGGTCCCATTGATTCCGAATTGGTCTTCTTGGGCACCACACCATTTGAGTAGGTCAGGAAGAAGAACATTGGCCCACACATTGTGGTCAGTCTGTAGAACAATGGGAAGATTGGCTTTTGAAGTCTGGTGACGTACTTTTGGTTGTGCCAGTTTCCCAGTTGTGCGTTCTTCTGCTTCTATAAGGTTGACATCAGCAGGCTCGAGCTTGACATCTTCAACACCCTTCAATTAATCCCAGGTTAGTGTGGTATCCATTGCAATCGCGAAAGCTTACCTTAGAACTGGTCTTAGCTTTCATTCTCTTATTTGTTTTCCCTTCCCTCTCAACCGCCATGACATCGGCTCCAACATCAGCATTGAACTTGCCTGGAACATCCATCAACTCAATGTCAAGTGTCATGGCATTGCTGGATGCCAATGACAATTTAGACGTGGCAGCTTTGTTGTTGCCATAGACAGTCTCTGTCCAGTTTGCATCAAGCCCGCCCATAGCATTTCTGGGACGTTTCACTGGTCTATGTAATAAAAAAAAGTAAGTTAGCTCTGTCCTCAATAGTGGCAAGGTCTTACTTCGAGTTTTTGGTCTCAGTTTGCGTTTAGGAGTGACTTGGGAAATTGCAGCAGTAGGTAAAGTCTGTCGGAGCTCTGCAATTCCATCGCACACCACTGACTTTTCCTCCTAAAGATATAATTAGTATAGTGATCTTTGAGAAAATGGAACATACTTTTTTTTTCAACTGCCTTGCACGTTTCTTTTCCTTGGCCTTCTTCAAAACTTCAATCTCATTCTCATTGAGATCCTGGAAGTCGGAATCTTCACTTTCTGTGGTAAGTTTTTTGAGCTCCTGCATGTCAAGGGCATGTTCGAAAGTTCGGAATCCAAGCGCTCATTGGGCTCAATCAGGAACCCTCAGGAGTGATCTCGGGTGCTGCAGAGGGGCCTTCAGGTGTCAATGCTAGGAGCTGGAGATGGGTCATTCACAGGAGACGGAGTGTTTTTTTTCAGCTGTGACATTTTTTTTGTTTTGTTTTTGGGTTTTGGTGTTTGCAAGCTGGAGATCTGGACGTATTAAAGTCATATCAGTGTCCTTTTGTGCCTGTGCATCCATTACTTTCGCAACATCGGGCTTCTTGAGGTGGCTTTTTTTTCGAAGCTTTGCTGGTAGCAGCAGCTTTTTGGTCTTCTTTTTCCTTCGCTTTTGCTTCCTGGACTTGTCGCCTCTCCTCCTGAGTATGGGACAGGAGACTCTCTGGAGTTTGGAGCTTTAGTCCACGCGTAGCCATCCGTGAGGTCATGTTGGGTGGAAGAAAGGTTCGGATGAAGGCGGAACACAGACACCAAAAGGGCAGTGTGGCTCAACTCTTTTTCCACCCAAAATGTTTATCCGTTGAGTGCTTTGGCTTATTTCATCTTTTCCTGTTTTATTCACTTGCAGCACCATGTCTGTTATACGATGCACTATCCCTGGGTGCATTTGTACATTTCGGCGCAAAGGTCACCTAACTCTGCATATGAATTCAACTCACTCGAACCACCACCGGGCCCCACCTCCAACTCCATTTAACGAACCTTCTCCTGCTCCAACTTCTCCTCAATCGCCGCAGAGCAACTTTTCCATTCCGCCGAATGAAGATCCTCCCTTTGGAATGGATATGCCGCCAAGATCACCATCGCCAAGTGTACCCAAAGCGGAGAAGGTTTATCATCCACACTTAAATGGTTTATCTTTCCGATTGACTTAAAAACATGCGTACTAACAAAAAAAATCAATCCAGGAGAAATTTATGATCGGAATGGTTTTGCTCTTCCAGCTGATGCCCCTCCCGCTGAGTTAGAGACTGAACATGAACAATACTTGGGCTCCGTTTGAAGGAGAGGCCAAATTCCGCATTGCCAATCTTCTCTTTCGCAAAGAGGAGATGTCGCAATCACACACCGATGAGCTTCTTGATATATGGCTCTTGTATCAGAGGCAGCTTGCACAGCAAGCCCAAGCCGACTCGGAAACTCCTGAATCTTGGGGTCCTTTCCTTGATCACATGGACATGTTTCTGTACAATTGACGAAATACAGGCAGGAAGCGCGCCATGGAAGTGTTTTCAAACTGTCGTAGATGATGACCTTCCCTTAAATGCTCCTGAATGGCAAAAAAGCTTTGTATCAGGTCTGGTACTGGGATCCAGATACTGTAATTGCCAATATACTTTCGAATCCCGAGTTCTCAAAAGACTTTGACAGAGCGACCATATATTCACATGATCAGGCAACTTTGCCTGGAGGCATGCAGTATGGCTTCAATTCTTCTTGGCATATTTTTACTCATATACCGCTGTTTCAGACCCAAATTTACGACCAGGATGAGACTGGTACTGTTGATGGTGCCATGCTGATTCCAGTCATTCTTGGTGCCAACAAAACCACTGTTTCAGTTGCTACTGGTCATGTGGAATACCATCCCCTTTATTTGACCATCAGCAATCTCACCAATGCTCTTCGTCATGCACACTCAACGCATGTATTCCCATTGCATTCTTAGCGATTCATAAATGTAAGTCTTGGTTTCGCTGCTCAAGTTTTATGCTGATTTACATATAGCAGAATGAAAATACAACAAAGACATCAATTTCCGAGTTTTCAAGAAGAAACTGTACCACAACTCAATTACAGCAATTCTCAAGTCCCTCAAGCCTGGGATGACCATTCCAGTGGTCCGACAATGTCCAGATGGCCATTTCTGCTGAGTCATCTGTGACTTGGCAGCATTCATTGCCGATTACCCAGAACAAGTCCTTCTTGCTGGAATCGTGCAGGGGTGGTGCAGTCGCTGCACATCACCGTCTTCAAACCTTAGTGATGGTGCTGATTGTTGGATGCGTGCTCTGGATGGGGTTCTGAAGGAGGAATATAGTGGCAAAGGAAAAACTTTATGGGATAATTTTGGGATCAATGAGGCAGTTACGGCACATCCTTTCAGTCTAACTTTATTCATGAGTTGTGCTAATATGAACGTTCAGCCATTCACTGCACATCTCCCTCGAGCTGACATCCACGAGATGCTTTCCGCCGACTTATTACACCAAATTATCAAGGGTTGCTTCAAGAGATATGCTCGTTGACTGGACCTTTGAATATCTCATCATTGAACATGGCAAATCGCGTGCAAATGAAATCATGGATGATATCGACCATAGGTATGTCAGTGCAAAATTCCTTGCATACACATGCTCATATTTCTGCTAGAATTGCACTCACTCCTGCATTCCCTGGATTGCAACACTTTCCCCATGGATGTCGGTTCAAGCAGTGGACTGGAGATGATTCAAAGGCTCTTATGAAGATGTGTCATTAATGTCTGTTCTTCTTCTATTCAATCTCATATGTACATTCACAGGTTTATCTACCAGCAGTAGCGGAGTAGAATGTACTGCTCAAGTGAGTTTTTCTGCTGCTCATTCTACCATTCACTCATTTTGTTTAGTATCAAACAGCAAGAAGACTCACTAGTTGATGACAGCAAAATCATTCAAAGCTCACAGGCAGAGGAGATTTCAATTGAAGATGACCCTTGGTATTGAAGCCGAGCCACTGCAATTGCATTGGCCAAGGATACAAAGGAGGTTGATTCAGAAACAGAGAGTGAACCTGAGTCCAATGAAGACGTTACTCTGGTTGATTTTACACCGCCAAACTCGGACTCAGGGTCACAGAATAAACCAGAAGAGCCTTTGTGTTGGGGTTGTGCTAAGCCAGTTGTCATGTGGGACAATGAGCTTAAAAGGCCAGTTAGCATAGCAGCGCGTAAGCTCATTTAATCTTTGATTGAACCGCCAAGCTAACAAAAAATCCAGCTCCACGGCAAACAAGATTGACCCGCAGACTCATTCATATTAAAGATCTTCCCAATCATGTCCTCCTTGCTGAGAATGTTTGACTCACCAAAAAAGTGCATCAATTGGAGGATGAGGTTAGCTCAGAGCATTGGAAACGGTATAAAGTGGAGGAAGAACTTGATTTAGAGCAACAAGAGAAAGATTGTATCATTAGCAAGATCATGGCCATAGTATCCTAGTGTTAGTCGATTCCATTGAAGGCTTGTTGCTTGTGACATCATATTTTAGAAAAACTTGAACTTTTTGTGAAATGATGTTACCCTAGGATAGTTCTTGCCACACAAAGTGACGCTGTAGAATAGGTACATTGGTATGCGGCACAGAACCTGAGCTTGAGTATAATCCAGATATAAACTAAGTATATCAATTATACCGCGGACATATTTATTAGAAATCCCACTGGGCCGTGATCACCTATGATTGCACATATTGATTATATCAATCTATGGATCATATGCAATATGATCCAGCGGTTTTGCTGATGCAAAGCATGGGTCAAGTACGCCAACTCAACAAATGACTTGGTGTATCTGCATGAACACCAAGGCACAGGTCAAGTACGCCAACTCAACAAACAACTTTGCGTATCCAAGGTGAAACACCCAAGCACAGGTCAAGTACACCGACTCAACAGATGACTTAGCATAAATCAGGAGCCTTTACATTGCCGCGCAATGATACTCCAACTCTCAGGGAATCCTGCAAGTTACCTAACAAGCTTATACAACTGCCACGCAAGTCACTCAAGTAGGCATTTTTAACACACTCAGTGAAGAGCAGGCAAGGGGTAGAATCTGTTGGTAAAGCTAGGTAACACTCCAAGAAGCTTCCTCCCTAAAACTACACCAAGCCAACACTTGGGTCCAAGACCTTCCTAATCAACAACGGGATCGTCGAGGTGTGCACATTAGGCTCCACCTGTGGTCCTAAGACTGATGTGACCTCTCTTCAAGATGAAAACCAGGAATGCTTGACTTAATAGCTGGGAAGTAGAATGAACAGCCTCAGTATTATCGAGGTTACAAGAAGGCCACCTGTTTCAAAGGTTGCAAAGGACAATGCAGACACATCTGAGTGTGTACAAATCACTACAGGTCCTAAGATAGACCTGCGTTTCAGGTATCAAGTCTAACTTGTCATTCCAAGATAGAATAGCTACCCTTATATACTGAGCGAGATATAATAAAATATGAAAATGAGAGAAACTGAGTGAGATAGGATGAAACAGAGTAAGTAAATAGAAAAAGATGAAATAATGTCCATATATGTATGTATACTATGGTTTTGCCTTGACGTTTCCCTGCCTCGTTTGTTTGTCTTCCTCGATTGGGTTGACTTTTGGGATTTTTGGTCTGAATCAACTTGAGTCATTTGCCCTTTTTACAAGGCTCGCCAGTTCCTTTGGCAGAACAGCCCTCGGAAGTATTTCTATGTTTTTCCTTGCCAATGGGAGACTAGTTATTATTCCTAGTTCCGTGTGGTCTCGAGTCTAGATGCATAGTAGCATATGGATCTTGGTAAAATGCTAAGGCTCGGATAGAAATTCTCCTTGATCCTTCTGTGCCCTCGAAGTAGCTACAGCAAGTTGGTCATGTGGCCGCATTGACTTGCCGCAATGATCTGCCTAGGCACTTTCCAATGAGCATCAAATTTTGAGGGCACCCATTAAGGTACTTCCCCATCTTGGTCCACCTTGCTTTGTTTAATAAAATTGAGTGTCATGAAGACTCCTCAGTGAGCTGATCACAGAAGTGATGCCTTGGTTAAGACTTTGACCCCTTGGGTATATCCTTTGATGACCTAGCCTAGTATAGCTGGTATGTGGGCTCGTTTATCTGCCTTGGTCAGCAACTTGTTATCCAACAAGCTTGCCTCACTACACCATACCACACATAGGACTTTGATTGAGGCGCATTCACAAAGTTAAGTATGGTACCATTATGTGTACCATTACTCTGCAACCTCTCGGGTAGAATAGGTCCTCAGTAGATTTTAACTATCAGCTTGGGCTCACTATAGTTCTCTTATTGACTGTGTTTTGTTAAAAACAGAACTTAGGATTATTAGTTCTGCACAGTTCTAGCCTTAGCCGAAAAATCAGTGTATCAACACAACTAACACATTACTGATATATGAGTTTCTCATCTCACTCTTTTGCAGTGTGCACCCTATGAGGATTGGCACACTTGCCTTATCTTCAATGCATACAATACTTGGTACCTGCCAATGCCAGTGAGGGAGTAAGGGGAATCAGAGCACATTGGGCTGAGGGTTTATCAGCAAAACATGTATGATGCAGCCAGTCCCTGCAAGTGCTGGACAGTGCTTCCAGCCCCCCAGTTCTCGGGGACCTAAATGCACTGGTCAGTGCGGGCCAGAACTTCCAGAAGCTCCCAGAGGCCTCAAAGTTACCTTATTTGGAAATCTCAAAAAAGATGTCATACAATTTTATATTTTTTATCTTCAATGCTAGCCTCATCTTCAGCATACAGTAAGTCGGGATCAATATCCTCATCATCCTTGCTGCCACCATGAATTCCAAAATCTATACCCTCCGCAGTGTCCATTGCCCATTCATCTACTACTACTGATGTTCCGCGCCTGAAGTGCACCATGCTCTCTTGTTGGAACCCCTCTAACTTTGTGATTGCCTGAAAGCGCTGTCGGTGGAGCCCATTAAAGCGCGACCGCATTTTCCCATGAAGACAAATTTGTAAAGCCAAAGCAGGGTCAGACTCACCCTGCCTTTGTGCAGCTGCCTCAATTCTTGCATCTTCATCTTCCATATACGTGATCAACCTCCGAATCTCAGTATGCAGCCGTGTCAACTCTGTCTCTTCAGAAAGCAGCTTGAAGAACTGCTGCATCAGCAGGCAATTCTTCTGAGTAGCCCACTTTTTCTCCCGGACATCATCACAGGCATCTCTCAAGATATCAAACTCGGAAAGAAAGGAGGACTCCAGGATTTGATCCCAGGAGAGCTGTTGACGAGGAGGGGAGAGTGAGCATGCAGCTGCATTGTAGACTTCGATAGCTGATTGGATAGACTTTGATCTTGCTTTGAGCGCGTTCCCCAGGTGCTTACACATTTTATAGCCTGTAAATAAAATTAGCGAGTCTTCAGAAGAAGCAAAGTAGCGTACCAGTTCCTGCAACATTCAGGCGGGTCATCTCAAAGATGCGGGCAACCAATAAGCCCTCAAGCTTGTCCAAAGCCTTCCTATACTCTCTTTCTTTTACCAACTTCTTCGCTGCCTCCCATTCCTTGGAGCCCTGCTTCCAGCGCAGCTGCAGGCCTAGCTTGTGCTCAAGAGCTTGAGCATCAGCAATCAGCTTTCGCTCATTCTCCTGCTCATTGCGGTGCTTTGTTTCAAGACTTCTTGTTGCAGCTGCCTCGTTTATGGATGATGGCTGATACTCCTTCCAGACTTGATGAACTTTCTCCAATCGGCTCTGGCAAGCATCCAACGACTCCAGCTTCAGGACATACTCCATCTCCAGTGTTTCCGAGGGCAGTGTTTTAGTCAAACTTTGTAGATAATTCCCTTCCTCCTCAAGCCAGTCAAAGAAGTTTTCAGCGCGAATTCCAGCCTGCACCATGCTTCGTGAGAGAGATGTCTGCGTGGCCAGGATCTCCAACGCTTGTCGATAGTTGTTGAAAATAAAATGGCTGAGATTAGCATAAGCCTCGAGGTTATTGTGGGCGTATGCAACTTCGGCGATAGCTTGACGACGATGGAATACAGACATATGCCGAGTTACCCCAGCCAGGGCATTCATAATGCTGAAGTACCGCTCACAGCCCTCCCCATCTTCAATACCTGTCCTGGCAATATATAGCATGAGGAAAAGGAGCTGGCAAAGTCGCTCATGCGCATAGCTGTGCATCAGCCCAACCATTGGCAAGAGTTGTGCCCAGAGAGCTAACTCTTGGAGCGGGCTTCGATTGACGGTTTTCCCCAGCTTACAGCTGCAGTCATAGGCGCATCCAAATTTCCCAGTTGGTTTTCCCTCCCCATTCCGAAGCTGATCTTCCTGCTCCGCAGACATGTATCAATGAAGGCATGTGAGAGGGTATTTGCTTCTAATGGTGAAGTTAATAAATAGCTGAGTCGCTAATATAGAGTCGTAAACTTACTGCTCTCCGCTCTGAATCATGTCGCAGGCCACAAGCAAAAACATATGCCGGCATAAAAGCACAAACCATCCCCATTCATAGAACCTGCCAACCGAACAAGCAGTGTTACGCTCCTTCATGTTATTCCACTGCTCCTCACAACGCCCTTCCTCCCAGAGCATTTCCAGTGGCATCTTTGGCTTAGTTTGAGACTGAGGCTGCTCTTCTGGAGGCCCATCCTCCCAGCTGTTCCTGTCCCAGACATCCACCTCCTGCTTTGATAAGAAATAGTCCCCACCTCCAACTCGGTGGTCTATCCGCTCCTTCAATGGCCCCAGCCGCGGAGCACCTTCCTCTTCTCCATCTTTCGAAGGCTCTAGAGAGGCATCTCCCTGATGTTCTACTCGCCGCAAGGAATCGTTGCTGTCCATTTCAACAATCATCCGCATTTCCAAAGGAAGATCTTCTTTGA
Organism: Gymnopus androsaceus JB14; assembly: GCA_009733575.1. NCBI lineage: Eukaryota > Fungi > Basidiomycota > Agaricomycetes > Agaricales > Omphalotaceae > Gymnopus > Gymnopus androsaceus. The sequence continues at coordinate 18,195 of ML769967.1, forward strand.
GCCGGTACTGGCAGGGAGGGCAGGAGTTCAGCATTCGCCAGTCTTTTCTGTCGCGACCCAAAGCTTTGTTTACACGGCAACAAACCCCTTGAAGAATACAGCAGTAGATGTCAAATGCTGTAGAGAGCTGCGCGGACATGAAGGGCTTGAACGCCTGTCCAGCTAGGTCACAAAGCGTCTTAGCAAAAGGCTGGACGCCAATCTTTGGGCAACGGCAAAAAAGTGTGTGATAGAACTGCATGGTACGAATAGTAACAGCATATGTATGGGCTAGAGGCGCAGTGGGAAGAAGACCGGCATGGATAAGGGACTGGGATTGCCACACATCGCCCTCATATTGAGGAATAAGCCTGTATTCAGTGCCTGCTTTTATTAGCGTCGATGCCATGAAATTAGGGCAGCTTCCGTACCAAAAAGATCTATAACTGTAACACCCACTTCTGATTCCTGCACACAAGCTTCAGGTGCAACGCCCTCCTTTTCATGAAGAGACCAAGCCATGTAAGAGCCAAGCATAGCCTCCTTCTGAGCATCCCAATGCTTCCACTGATGGTCTGTTCGGTTGCATCGAGTTTGGTAATCTTCCCGGTGTTTTCGACACCCAGCGGCCTCCCTCATCTGCTCTTTCAGCTCCTCTACCTCATCCTCCAGCTCCCAATCCGAATCGCCATCATCCTCGCCAACGCCAACAAACGGCCTGCTATCGGCATAGTCGCAACCCATGGGCATGTCGAAGTTGTGCATATCAGCACCGAAAGTTTGCTGAATGACAACATCTGGCATAGCTGCAACCTCAGCCTGGAGCTGAGACAGCTCACCTGCTCGATTGAGGCTCTGGAGGTCAGCTTGACACAAGACTTGGGTTGGGCTGCCTCCTAATTGTCTCTGAGAGCTGGCGGAACCTTGGCAGCCATGAGTAGGCCCTCGGATACGAGAAGAGCCCGCGCGGTGAGCAGCTGTGCCACGACTTCTGGCTATACGGTTGACGCGAGCGTTGAAGCAACCTGTGTTTGAGCCCATGGTCGAAGAAGGACTGATGATGAATCAGTCATGTGCAATCAATTACAGTAGCGCACGCTTAGCTTGTTTGTTTATTTACAGCAGCGTGTGCTTAAGCTCGTTTGTTATTACTTTGGAGTTTGTATGTCTACCATGGGCAAGCGCAAGAGGCTGCAGGACAATGACCTGCCAGAACTTGCTCGGAACTCCACATTTGGTAAGCGCCTTTCTCCTCCATACTCCTTTTTAGCGTACACTTTCTTGCTCAATGCCACCCTGGCTCTGGGGAGGCGGCGAGCGTCTATTTTTACTTCTTTGCTTCTTCAACTCCTTTTACGCCAAAGCCTAATTCTAATGCGCCTCCAGGGCTTGGTCGATGCGTCTTACGAAGTAAAAAGGAGTTTAGCCCATACCAGCTGGGCCCAGACCTTGTTCTCCAAAGCATCGACGCCCTTCTGCTCTTTACAGACGTGTACGCAGCTCAGGAAGCTGCTTTGGCAGAATCTGAGAAAGGAGATCCCGTCGATACCCACCAGCCTTGCCCTCGAATCATCTCTCTGTCTTTTCATGCCCGCGATGTGGCTCTTATTCCTCTATCCACCCTTCTTACGCCTATTCGCCCAGCATTTGCTACGAAGAAGCCAACGCCAGGTCAATATGAGGGTCTCTCCGCAAAACAGAAGTCCAAGGCCAAGTCTAAAGACTCATGGAGGGCCAAGCGTAGCATTCGCTGCGACGAGGAGGTGTAGGTCAGTGGCACTATGCTAAAGAAGCACGTTCACCGCCATCTTGATGCTGCCGTCGTTATCGTTGTGGACTTGTCTTGCTTCCCTGCTCACCAAGGTGCATGGGCTGGGCGCCGGGAGGCAGCGGCACCGTCTATCTCTATCATCTCTAGCCCTGACGTCTTTTGAATCTCTGGCCTGCAGCTGGTTGAAAGAGATGGAAGGTTAGCTTGTTGCCTGTCGTCTGTTTTACTGGTGCTAACGTTTTATAGGGCCACACAGATTGTCCGCACCTCAGGCGGGCATCATGTAATGGGCTTGTACGCGTCGCCTCAAGACTCTGACTGGACTGAGAGCCTTATGGAGGCGTTCGATAATCTTATGGAATGGCTTTACTGCAACCTCAGCCTTTCTTCTGACAACTTGGACCACCGAAGAGGCCGCTATGCAACTATTGGGGTTGGATATGGGTTCGGAGGCGGCAGGGTTCGACCAGGGAGCTATGTAAACAGCGCTCGCAATGCTAAAGTTATGCAAAAAGCCCTTGATAGCCCGGTGATTCAGCGCATTGCACGATATGTTGACCGTAAGCATTATGCATCGGCTGCTCCCACCAACTAATCTAACCGCAACTCAGAAGGGCTTCTAGCTTTATTCCCCAAACTCCACGCTCTCTACACAAACCTCGATAAGCAGGTTGTAGATGTCGACAACCCAGACATCCGGTGTAGCTTCCAGCACTGCTGCTATCCCACTTGCCATTTCAACCTCCATAGCAGCAGCACTGTCTTTCATACTGACTACTGGAACTACATTGGCGGAATGTGCGCTGCGTTTTGCGGCGGCAAGTTTGATCCTAAACGCAGCGGCCACTTTATCGCCTGGTCTCTTGGGCTTGTGTTCGAGTTTCCACCAGGGAGTGCTATCTTTGTTCCTTCCGCAGCCGTCCCTCACTTAAACACTCCCCTTGCCAAGCATGAACGGCACCATTCTCTAGTGTTCTTTCTTCCAGCAGGCCTAGTGCGGTGGTACCATAATGGCTTTCGATCTGATAAGGAGTTCAAAGAGCAGGCAAGCCCCGAACAGCTTCAGGCTTGGCTTGGTTATTGGAAGAGCTTGGGCAAGGAAGCGTTGGAATTGCTTCAGTATGATGGATAGGACTCGTTATTGCTTTACAACATAGCTCAATATACTTGCATATGTATATTCTTTCATTGACCATCCTTTGCCCGCCCGTGAGCTTCCACAAAATGCAACATAGCAAGATTCAGGGTAAGGTACAAAATTCCTCGAACCCGTAAAACAAGCCATTTGGCATTTCGAATGATAGCTATATGTTCTATACTCCTTTAATGAATTTCTTTTTTTTTCAAAACATGCTTGAGATATGCATCTATAACATCTTCTGCCAAAATTAACATCGCAGATGCCTCAACAACTTAATATAAATTAATTGGAGATATTTAGCGAGATGTTAATTCATTGACGAATTGGCTTTGATTATTCCCATGGTGTCGATCTTGTCTTTCCTTCAAACTTTGACTACCTCCAACTTGATACTTCAAACACAGCCCTTATTCCGCTCTCAAGGCCTTTTTCCAGCATGCCTTGAGCTCGCACAGCTTCTGCAATTGCAAAATCTAAGCTGACGCCCGAACAAAAGGCTGAAAATCGCAAAAATGGCAGAGCAAAGGCAAATTGCAATTATCAACTTTGGTGAGCTCAGAATTGCTCATAGCTCTATATGCTTTCAGCTAATAGCATCCGCTGTCTATTCTCTACTGCCTACAGCAAGGGTCGAGTGTTAAAGGAGCTGGGGTGTCGCTGGATGACGAAGTTTGCAGTCTCTCCTTTACTTTTAATTTTTAGAAACTTATGATTTGGTTTATGCTCAGGAAGAGAGCCTCTATAGACGAGGAGGAGAAGATGCAGAATAAAACTGAACGTAAGGAATCTGACACAAAATACTACCTAAAGTGCGTTATCTACTATCTTTGCAGCTGGGAGATGGGCTAACCTGCCTATTGCTAGGAATCGCGACAAAATCTTGGATAACGCTCGCTGGAACCGTATCAAGTAGGTGCTTATTTCTTGCTCAATCTTACAGCCTAACTATGAGCCGTAGCAAATGGGCTGCTGAATGGAATGACTCCCCTCCTGGCGTTTACAAGTGTCGTAATGGGAAAAAGTGTATTGGCAGTAGTACCGAAAACAGCAGGCACTAGCTAGCTACTAGCCTTCCAAACGCAACTGTAATTTGGACTTAATTGAAGCGTTTTAGATTTCATCAAAGCATTTAGTAGAATACAGGGCCATATATTGCAATAGATAATTTCAAGAGATAGTAACATCTACAGCGGCTTTGCAAGTGAATAAATAAGAATGCTAGCGCGAGCTACCTGAAGTCAATATACTTGTGATCCTCCTCATTGCAAAAGTCATCCAGGATGAACTTGCGGTCCCAGCGAAGGCGATTAACATGGCCAAGAGCTCTCCATAGCTCAAATATAGCAGTTGCTTGGGCAACAGTGCCCTCAGTACAAGTGGCCTCGCCTCCGCGCCAGTTGAGGCCATGAGAAAGCATGGCTTTCCTTTATGAGGGCATGTTAGCAAGTCAGAAGAAAGAACGAGATGCAAAGATGCACTTGGTTGTATAAACCCCTGGTTCGAAGCCTTTCGTAACTATATAGACCATGCTCTTGGTCACCGGTTCTGCTAGCAATCCAAGAATGCCTGTCTGGAAGCACTCTTTGTAAACGCTCCTGCCTGCTTGAACAGTTGGGAAGGATTTGATAAGCCTTCCATGGAAATTTGGAGGAGCAATGCTGTCAGCTCCAACGCAATCGTCCGCGCTATCGTAGTGATGGTAAAACCCAGAAGCATTGCCCTTGCCAAGGTAGACAACGTAAACAGGGCCAGAGTTACCAGGATGGTTGGTAGGAGGCTGCTGCGGCCAAGGGCCAAAGGAAGGCATGGTAAAATAACCACCAGGAACAATGAGAGGGAGCGTTTGAGGAATGCAAGAGCTGGGCATATTGGCTTGCTTCATTGGGAACTTGGTTCGATTTTGTTCCCGTCGAATGGTCACTGAAGCCTGTTGGTGGCACGGAATGCAAGCTGGTAGGTTTGGTGCAGGGGTAGCAGCTGTTGGTGGATTTGGCGCGGGGATAGAAATCGTCAGCGGATTTGGCGCAGGGATAGCAGCTGTTGCTGTGGAGGAATCGGCAAAGCTGCTGTAGGCGTCGTCAGTGAGGTCTGGCCCATGATTCATGTGAGCAAAAATTAAAAAACAAAAAATAAAAACAACCTACTGAACACATTTTTGGTAGCGGTGTAAATTTGTGTGAAGAGGTATCATGCATCATCAATAGCTAGGGTTCAAAGATATTAGCTTGGGCAGCCTGAACAAGAGCTCTACTCACTAAAGCTTTCATCGTTATGCTCCAGTTGAGTTTCATAGTCACACATGGATGCAAGGATGGAGGCCTTGGCATTTTGATAAAATTCGTGTTTTGCTATCGCGACATTCATGAGATTAAGCTATTATTCAAGGAGCAAGCATACCTTTGCAAACATCCTCTCCTTTCATGCTACGCTGGGCAGCGTCATGTTGTGCTTTAATGATAGCAGATGGTAAAGCAGGAGTCTTGGCTTTTCCTGGAAAAATGATGATTTGTCAGAAAAACATATGACTCGCATTGCGCGATCACAACCATGATCGCAACCACAACGCAACACATACCATTATTCAATTCTTTGGATTCATCTTGCTTGCCAAAGCTAGGAGATGGAGGTTGTTGAGAATGGTGATAGTGTTCAAAGTAAGCTTCTTTTTCAACCTACGATTATTAATAACAACAGTCCAGGTGGCTTACGCTGCAGCGTTGCAACGCAAAGTTTATTCTCAATGTTTTGCTGGTGAACTTCAGAGCTTCCGTTTATCTTGCGTTTTTGCTCAGATGCCTTCTTTTGCTTTCGAGGAAAATATTGTAGTAAATGCAGTGGATGCATCTCAGGTGGCGGCTGATGAAGCTCCTGAGATTTGATTATCAAAAACAACTCAAGATGCAATTAGTACGTGTTTTTCCTCTTTTTTTCCCTTATGTTTGCTAACATTTATATTTATTAGACCAAGCCTCAAAATCTTTGCGTCCGTTCGCAATCAAACACCCTTCTAGCAGCCAGGTTATGAGATACTTGGACTGCATGGATTCCGGGAATCTCAACGAAAATCACAGTGTTTCTGGCAACAATTCAAGCGACATGGATTGTTTGCATCGAGGCTCTCCACCTCCGCGTCCTACCACTCCTGACAGGGACAGGGATGTAGGCGATTGCTCTTCCAAGCATAGGAGCTCTGCTGTTGCTCCTGCTGCTCCTGCCAAGGACAATTCCGTTGCTGTTCCCAACAGTAATACGGGCGATCGCTCTTCCGAGCGCAGGAGCTCCTCTGCTGCTCCCGCTGCTCCTGACAAGGCCAACTCTACTGCTGCTTCTAACCGCAATGTGGGTGGTTGCTCTTCCGAGCGCAGGAACTCCTCTACTGCCCCCACTTCTCCTGACAGGGCCAGCTCTGCCACTGCTCCTGCTGCCCCCAACAGGGATGGCGTTGATAACCCCGCAGCCGAACGCTCTTCCCGCTGCCCAGCTGCAGTCACTGGTGATGTTGAGCCAGAGTCTTCTCAAAAGAAGAAGGCGGCAATGGGTAAAGAAGAGAGGAAAACTTTGAATCAGTCGAATGTAGAGAAGCAGTGTTTGCTCATGGCTGCCATCGACGATGCGACTAATGAGTATGAAGAGAAGTTGGACCAAATCGCCAAAGCACACCATGTTCAGCTTCAGCGTGTGAAGCAGCTTGCATTGCATGCGCCACCTATCGTGCAAAGGAGGAAGGTCTCAGATTGGAATATAATGGTGCATTTCAAAGGCAAGGAGCTGAACAATGGTATGTTTTGGCTTGGCTTCTTTCGCAAATATAGCATCCTAATATTTTTTGCAGATGCTGCGCCAGGTGATCGGGTTAATCTTGAAGGAATCCGCACTGCTCTGTGTGAAGATGAAGAGCTTTTGGCCATCATGGGAGATAAGCAGAAGATGAAGCAGTACCGAGAGGACTACTACAGTGAGAAGGAGGATGAAGCAAAGATGAAAGTGCGCAGGGTGTCAACCAAGTCAATCGCTCACATAGCTTCAAAAACTCATGATTTGCTTCAAGCCCAGATGGGTCCGCTCTGTGATTCTTTTTGATTGTTGGGCTAACGCAGATCCTAGTGCAACTATGCATTCACAGCCTCGGGGACAAACTCCTTTGGTGTTATTACCCGCCATGACTTTGAGAAGGATACGGCAAAGGGGTTCTTTGGCGCTGGACCTGGCGACGACTTTTTACGGGAAACTTTTGGCATAAGTTTGGCAAAACTCGGAGAATGTTTTGACTCTTACGTCTGTGTGAAGGAGGCTTGTAAGTCTTCTCTATCTCGTTTTCTTATACTGTTTGCTAACAATGCTGTTGCTACAGTGGGGAAGAAGAAGATGTCAAAAACCGACATGGCCAAGGCTACCGTAAACCTAATCAATTGCGGGCTTCGTATGTTTTTTATTTCACTATAGTGCATATCGCTCACAACTGACATATATATTTGTAGAGGAAATTACTGGCATAAAAGGGCTGTCTATGTCCTACAGCAAATTCAAAGAATCCATCATCATATTGCATAAAGTCACTATAGATGGCTGGCCAGACGACATACCGCGAGTTTCACCTCAGTCGTTGACCAAAGTCGAAGATGTTAAGGATCTTTACAAAGCATGGTCCGAAGGTCAGGCAGCCTGGCAAAAGCTCACCAGCAAAGAGAACCAAGATCTCAAGGAGAAACGTGAGCCTGCTGGGAGAGTCAAGCCAGTAAAGAGTAAGCAGGGTGGAAGTTGTAAGCGAAAACGCGCTCAGGAGGAAGAGAAAGAAGAGGAGGAGAGCTCTGATGATGATGATGAGGGCGATAAGCAGAGGGGTAGGAAGAAAACCACCAAACGTTCTCGAACGGATACCTCAGGCACTAGAGGTAAAGGACAGGTGGCTGCAGGAAAGGGGAAGGGAAGGCAACGGAGAAGGAAGCAGCCAAAGGGAAGGGGAAGCGGAAGGCAAAAGGAACAGTGAAAGAAGCAACGAGCATCAAGGCTAGGCCTTCCATCCCACGGAAATCTAAGGGTAAGTCGTTGACCATTCTGGATGGAATTGATGATGAAAATGAGGGGGATTCCGATGCATATATGGATGATGATTAGGACAATATCATTGCTGTAGTACATAGCTCTTCTTGTTGCATGCAGCTGTGTTGATTTCTTGTAGCTCTTTTGCAATAGACTATTTCTCAGGCTCAGTGTTGTTTTGATGGTCAATCTGAGTCAATGGCCTTCTAGATGCTTGCATTGACTGACAGCATCCAGATGGCATCCAGACACGTTTATGCATGTGTATATTGCATCCAAACATGCCTCTAGTGCCTACCTGATCTGAGTGCCTAATTCTGGTAGTGCGACTTCACTGCTAAAAAGTGAGCTCAAGTGCACCTGCTAGTCCCACCTAAGCCCTCCAATAAGAAGCTTGAATAATGTCAGTCCTGTCCTGTGTACCCCAGAGGCACTGGTGGGCGCCTACTAGCCTCTAATATTGGTAAAGGACATAAATATAGCAAATGTATTAATACTAATCCATTATGTGCTTAGATCCCATAATGACTCCTATTAGAGGCAAATAAAAACGATTCAAGCCTCTTATTGGAGGGCTTAGGTGGGACTAGCAGGTGATAAATACAACTGTTATGGCAATTAGACTAGCAAGGGTGAAGAAGTGATGGTGCAGGTACCTTGTCAGGCAAAAAGGCAGTCAAAAACAGTGGGAGGATGGAGGGAGAGATGAAACAAAACTTAGAGCCCTCCTTTGAAATCATACCCTGCCACTCAATAGAGAAAATTAACTCACTCCCTATACCTCTGCTTCTCCAGTGCAAGTGAAATGATGGTGTAGATAAGTCACTAGACACAGATGGTTGAAAAGTACTATATAATTATGACCAATAGTTCCCGTAACCATAATGCCAGACCTAGGAACTTGGTGATTTTTGAAATCATAACACATAACAAGGGTCCAGGAGCTTGAGATTTGGCAAAAAAAAACTGACACTAATGCCCAAAAAATTACCCAAATAAGGCTAAAATTTGACAAAAATTTTTGGCATAACACCAATTTTTGCAGCAGTAACTTCATATTTTGAAGTTCCCAGCATAATGCATAACATCCCAGGAACTATTGGTTGTAATCATACAATATTCTGTAAATTGGCTGTAATTCTATTGGAGGAGGCAGGCAATTGGTGCATAGATGGGGACTTTGTATTAACAGTAAATCCACCACTCTCTTGCCATCTCTATGCACTAAACACATCCACATATGTGGAGAGTGTTGGAATAATTGGAAGACCCCTGCGGAAGACTAAGAATGGAGCAATGGAGTTAATTGAACATTTGTCCATAAGCTCATGGAAGAGTGGGACAAACAAGTAAAGAAGCGGAAGTAAAGACGCAAACCCAGAAGAGAAAGCTGCCCAGAAGCAAAATTTTTTATATTTAAGCCATGTAGAATGCATTTTAGGATGCAGTTCTTTTTATACAACATCTACAGCAGTTTATGAACATTATTGTAATAGCTTGGATGTATAAAATCCTTCATAATATGATCATAGATGAACACTATGGCAAAATGCAAATTTTCTCAGTTTTTTAAATGTTGTGAATTGTACCATTGAATATGTAGTATTTTTTGACATACAATACATTCAAATTACTCTATGAGCATGCTTAGCCATGCTGCAAACAATCCCGAAGGGATGCACTTTTGTAGTGGCCCAATTAACCTAAACTTTCGCTTCTGGGTTTTTAGCAGTTTTTGACAGCAAAAGGAAAAACAATTTATGATGCCTTTGGATGGCCATCGAAAAATCTGATAAAATCAGATTATAATCCTTGCATATTATACGACCCATGTAAAAAAAGAATGAAGAGAAACCATACAGAACTGCTCTGAATATATTATTTTCTGAGAATTTTTTGCTTCTGGGTTTGCTTCTGTACAGGGGGCAGAGTATTTATACCATAGAAATTAGATAAGATAACAGGAAGTATGATCAAGTGTCCGTAGCTTGTAACTAGATTGATTAACATATTCAACAGAGAGGTCTATTTCAGGGCTTGGGGAGGAGAACTGTGTTTGGGAAGGAGTAAGAACAGACAGCAAGGAAGGGGGAAAATGGGAGAATAGGTTGGTAAGCTACATGAGGGAGAATGAGATACAAACAGAACCCATACCTTCCTCAACCTCTCCCTCATCTTTCTCACATGCTCTTAGCATGAAACTTGTGTGTAGATGAAACAGCTTATGTGAGGCTGAGTGTTTTGGGATTTGATTGAACATGAAATGCATCTTGTATTATGGATTTAAATTAGAGTTCAATGGGCGTGGGCAACTGAGAGGATGAGGATGCAGATGAACATGCAGTCTATTTTGGTTTGTGCAATAAGCGCTCAGCAACTCCACACCATCATGATCATTCAAGCAGCTTGGTTCCAATGTCATGTATGGAATGGAGCCAGGTTTTCAAAAACTACTGGGTGGAAATCAAATATATAGGCACGTAGTGTAGTAGTTATATTGTCATCATCCTCTTTTAAGGACACAAGTTCAATCCCTCAACATTGATTTTTTGTGTTTTTTGGTCATTGCTCATGTTCCTTCCACTGTGCAAGGGCACTTTCAATCATTGCATGAGGCCCTACTGTTCTTTCAGTTTCATTGCTATTTTTCAAAATTTTTCTGTGCCTGTGGCATGCCAGAATTCATTCATGCTCCAATGTTTTTCGTAAAATTTATTTTGTCTACATTCACTTTGGACTTCAAAGTTCAAGTCCCTTACCTAAATGATGTTAAGATCCTACTTTCTTTGATTCAGATTCATATTAAAAAGCAAAATTTTATTCTTTATTGCTTTTTTTGTTGAATTTCCCCTACCTGCAGCATGCTGCATCAGCAAAACCTGTATTTTCACTGGAGCTGCTGGAGCATCCGGAGAATTGAATAAGTCTCCAGAGAGCTCTGGAGACTCTGGAGAGAACAAAGCTGTAGTTGCCGATTGATGGCAATTTGAGAATGATTGGACTTTCCTTTTTGGGCCTCGAGTGCCCTCACATAATGATGGTTGCTGTCAGCAACTCCTCATGTCATCAACAATGCCATAAACTATCAGGAAGTCATATAAAATGCACGGCTTTCAACTTTCAAGTTTCAACAAACTTGTGTTTTTTTTTTTCTCCCTTTGCTACAATGTACTAAGTAGTTGCTGTAGGTTTCATCTTCATACAGGGCTGTTTTCCAAAGCTGATTGCCACAATTTGCCAGAAATGTAGAAGCATTTGTGAAATGGAGGCAGAGAGCAGGAAATCAAGACAAGTAGCAAAACATTGGGACTGAGAGGGGGAACTTGAAGTGC
>ML769968.1:0-29151 GCA_009733575.1 Gymnopus androsaceus JB14
AGCTGGTATTTTATTCGAAACTTGGACCGATCGACTGACCCAGTCATCGTATTGTCTTTGTCCGAAGGCGGCAGTTGTCCGCCTCCAGCCCTTCTGCTCCTCCGCATCTTCTCCATATTCCAGATTTCTAGTTCTCTCAGTGCCAAAGCTCACTCCCACTCGTCCCCAGCTCGACTCCACTGCACCATCCCGCTGGTCCGTGTTCAGCTTCTTGTTTTGACTGACCACCCAGTCTGAGACTTGGGACGGAGTTTAGGCGACTGGAGGATCGGAGGTTCGCTGGTTAAAAGGCCAGGGTACCGTAACTGCAGGAGCGGAGTTGGGACGATTAGCTTATTGGAAGAGCTTATTGGAAGAGCAGGTTAAGTAGCGAGGATAACAACTCATCACTTTTTTCCATCCTCAAGCTTTGGCTCTGAGTGAAGTGCTTGGTATTATAAGCTGCGTGATTCAACAACTGGATATTCAGTTCATAATCAGAAACTCCTGTCTTTAACGGTGGATTCCACTTCGGACTTTGCGAGGCTTACCGTACCAAGGCGTCATATTAGCTCATGATTACTTGTGTAAATGAAATCGACTTCTGTCAGCGATACAATGTATCCTCGATGATCTTCAAGCAGGATGATCTTGCGCAATCTTACGTGCTGTACATAAGTACTTATCAGTATTTAATGTATACTCTTGCCTGTTGAACGTTTGACAATGACTGCGCTCTTCATACTTGCGCTACTTCTCACTATAACAGGCGCCTCACAACACCCTTTCCAATATACAGCTGAACATGATAGCAAAGAAGCGTCAACTCCATACCAGTTCAAATGGCCAATTCACAAAGTAGCAATCATAGGTGCTGGCTGCGGGTACGCATAAATCTTCTTTTTCTTATTCCTCATTTATATACATACCCGCATTAGTGCTCTTGTTGCCTACGGCGAATTCGCTCGAATGGGATATCAAGTTCGCATTTTTGAACGAGATTCTGTACCTGGCGGAACTGGCATTATTCAGAAGAAATCCCGCTAGACGCGCCCGTACCGAACCTGAAGCCTCCCGAAGCAGATTTCCGACCGCATCTTCCGCCAGAGAACGTGTTGTTGCCTTACGAGGAGGATTTTGATAATGTTGATCCGAGGGAGGTGGCTGAGATGAAGAGAGGGCAAAGCGCACCATCACCGATTTGGGATTCATTGGGGTCGACTGGGCCGAGGGTGAGTTGTTAATCAGGGATGCGTTTGATGCAGGATGATGACTCGACGGCTCGGATAATGTAGCAAGACACACAGGTTCGTCTTCCTCGTCATTTCCCTCTCCGCGCGTTTTTACCTTGATCAGTTTAGAGAATTACCATGGCCAGACCACATCCCAATAAGTAAAACTCTTGATTTTTGGGATCCAATATTCAACGATCTGACCCTTCTTCCTCCAGCGTTGACTCATAACCATCTCCAACGCTACATCCGAGCATTTGCCTCCTTCCACGGAGTCAACAGTAATGACAACAGCCCCAATGCTTCGTACAACACTCGCGTTGAGCGTGTCGACAAGCGTTACAGCTCTCTTAATGGAACCAAAGTCGAAGCTGGATGGACCCTTCTGCTGCGAAAATTCATCCAAACCGGGACGAGTTCTTATAAAGTCCGATGGTGGACAGAAGTGAGTCGCACTAACTGCCAGTGATTTCCAAGCCCAGCTTAATATTTTTCTTAGGATTTCGATGCTGTCGTCGTCTCTTCAGGGCGTTATAATGCTCCTAATGTACCTGACATTCCGGCCTTGCAGAATGGGCAATACAGTATCCGAATCTCGTAATACACTCTCGACAGTATCGTCGTCCGGAGGAGTTTATCAACCAGACTGTCCTGATCATAGGTGGCTCCGTCAGTGGGTCGGAAATCGCTGAGGATATTAGTGGGAAGGCGGGGAAGGCCTTCTTGAGTGTGAGAAAGGATGAAGGTGAGTACCGCTCTGGCTTTTCAATGCTATACAGCTACCTACTTGGTCTTGCTACCCAGATTCCGGAGTTTTGCAGGAAGCAAGAAAGAGATTACTGTCCAGAGTTCCCCGAAACGTCTCTATTATTCCCGAGATCAAATCTTTCCATTCGCTGCACAAATCGACTAGTTCTGGATCTGGATATGATTCAGGGATTCAGCCTGGTGTTGTTGAGCTGATAAATGGGACGGTGCGTTCTGTTCAACCTTTTCTATGTTGTATGATTCGAGTGCGTAACTGACTGTCGGCAATTTACAGGTGTTATCTGGTTTTGATCGGATTATACTGGCCACAGGTGAGTAGCCTTTCTCTGAGATTCTCGCGATTCTTGTTTGATCAACCACTAACAATTGTCTTCCCTTGTCATACAGGGTTCCGATATACGCTTCCTTACTTCCCGCAATACCATGATATTGACTTACGTCCAAATGAGACTATCCCAGCTGGAGATGACAGACCACAGCCCCTCATTACGGACGGGACGCATGTACGGAGCCTACATTTGGATTTGTTTTACATTGAGGAGCCAACGATTGGGTTTATCAATAGTGAGTATCAGAAATCCTGATATAAGTTCCAGTGCTCACTAATCTGGCCATAGTGAACGTAGGCATCGACACCTTCTTGTTCTCCGAATTCGCTGCCTCCGCTATATCTAAGGTTTGGGGGGGTGAAGCAAAGCTTCCTTCGACAGAGCAAATGTGGGACACGCATTGGCAGAGGCTGAGAGATGCGGGAGGGGCATATTCACGCCAGTTCATGCTTTATGGGCCCGTGAAGGAGACAGGTGAGCTGAGACTCCGAGTAGAGTTTTGTTGTGCTTAATGTCGTGTATGTCGGTACATTCTCTTAGCTATGATTCGATATATTGTAGGTTGGCTTAACCAGATGCGCTGCGATATGGTGGTCGTCAGGTTGGTGTCAAGTACTTCTACGTGTATCATCGTACTAACAACGTCATATTTCATCAATACGTAGATTGAGATTCCTAGAGAAAAGTGAGTTTTTGTTATTGTAGTGGAGATTTTCTAATCACACTGTCACTACTCAGCCGCCGTGAAATAACCTATCTCTGGAATGCAGCTAAATTCCCAGATTATTTTAGCTCTAGCCACGGCGATGTCGATCCGTTTCCCCATGGTAGTTTTGGCTTGGTAGGCGAAGAGCAGCTTTGGAGGCAGAAGGTCATTGATGAATGGACTCTGATAAAAGACGATTGGTAACGTGCATACGTACGCTGTTAAACTAGACTAGTGATGCTGCTGTGTTGCAAGAAAGTACAACTGCGAAAATTTCCAGTTGAAACAAGGGGAAAAAAGTAGCAAACTCTTAGCCCACCGCGAGGGTCGAACTCGCAGCCTTCAGATTCAAACGTGCCTCATATTATAGACTTTATAAGAGTCTGACGCTCTATCCGATTGAGCTAGGCGGGCACATAGTTTGAGGTCAAAGTATCGTAGCAAATATACGATTGTACGACACACAACTCGTCTCGAAAAATTATTCTCGAAATCTCTATACAATCTATCGCGTCTGCTTCCAGAGTCATAATCGCTGTTCAGCTTCAGTATGGAATGAAGATCCACCACTACGCCGCCTCACATTCAAAATATCATTCCGCATTTCCTGTAACATACTTTCTGTGTCCGCAAAGCGAGCAGTCCATTTACACTCAAAGTGAGGTGGCTGGCTGCGGATAAGTTGGGTATGTATAGGTGGTGTATAAATCTGAGATGAACGTACTTTAGAATATCCCTCCTCTCTATACCTGCTTTCAATAACGACTCTGGTTCAAGCTCGACATTCAGCGCCCAAAGAATCATACATGTGTCGATGAATAATGCGTTGTTTGCGACGTTCATCCCGGGGCATATCCTAGAAAATGGTCAAATGAAGTCTGCTTTCAGAAGACTCGGATACAGAGATGGCTCAAAATTCAAACAAACCTTCGCCCGAATCCAAACGTATAATGCCCCTCAGGTCCACCTAAATCGCTGCGAATTTTCGGCGCACCACTGTTTGAGTACTCGATGAACCTCTCTGGACGAAAGTCAGCTGCATCAGGACCATAGATATCGAGGTCCCGGTTGATCTCCCTAAGTATAAGAAGTGAGCATGGAAAACGGCGCACTTGATAGAGTGCAATTACCAAATATTAGGCATGCATGCAGTTCCTTTGGGAATGAGATATCCTTCGTACCAGTCATCCTAAAAGTTTTTTAATCGTACCATCATCGGCGAATAGAACATAACAAAATGAACCTCCATCAAGCGATGTGGAAGTCCCAGTGGAATCACAGGCTGCCATCGCAAAATCTGCAAATGAAAGGAGACGGAGGGCCTTGAGCCGACATATTTAGCAGAGATATCTTCAACAATCACCTCTCGAACCATTGCCTGAACATACACTAATTCTTCCATGTCACCGAAATTTGGTATCCTACCCCGCCCTACAACGCGATCAATCTCTTCCTGTCCGCGCGCTTGCACTTCTGGGTAGAGCGTCATAGCATATATAAGCCAGGAGAGTGCAATCATTGTCTATTTGAACGCAGTCATGTTCAAAATGGCATAAGACTTTTGACGTAGAATACACATACCGTTTCGCCTCCAGCAAGGCTATTTGACCAGGTCACAATCAATACTTGAGAAAAATGTGAAAATTCTCACTAAAGCATCCCAGCAATCCACGCATTCTCTTTTTTTTCGACTCAGGCTCTGTCGACTCGGATACACGGCCAAGCTCGGCGAACTTGGAACATAAGCTTGCTTTTTGTTCGTGATTCTCCCTCTTGCGTTCTTTTCATGAGCTTGGATAGAACGTTGAGAAAAAGGTAAGCGTACTTACCGAATCTTTGTAGTACTTTCTGAACGTCTCATCAAATATCTTATGATCCCTCTTCGCGTCACTTTTCCACTTGGCCATCCCGGTCCAACTCGGGATCCAGTCCAAAATCGGCAACAGCTCGACCAAAAATGCTCCGGGCAGTGAAGCATGCGTGAATCGTGCGGCAATGCTGTTCAAAGAGCTCAACATAGGGTCGGAAAGAGTGAGTGGTGGCATGCCGTAGATGATTGATACGATGGCGGAGGCAGAGGAACTATGAAGAAAAGTGAATAGTAGTAATTAAGCGACTAGATTCAAATGAATAGCTGGTACGTGGGAGCATGTACTTACCGTTCGATATTCGCGACCATTGGCGTCTTAGATTTTTTGATTGATTGCTCGGGGGATAGTGATAGCAAGTCGTGCGCCAGAAGAGTAGCTTCGTCTGCTTGAACCTGATAGTAGTCCTTACTAACCTGGGGGTTAAAGACCGAGTGCATCGTGCGACGCATTGCTTGTAGTCTGCATGACAGAAAGAGACGAAAACCGTTGGTAATCCGGATACACGCGATTATCAAAACTCACGTTTTCCCGTATGATGTCAAGAACACTGTATACGGCGCACCTAGGTGCTCCAATACCACAGTCTTCGGCCTATCGGAATAGATCGCAGATCGACGATCCAAAAGCTCAGTGGCTGACGCTCTGTTGTTGAGTACAACTACATCTTGGCCTGCGAGGTTCAGGTAGACGAGCGGACCTATATTGCACCAGAATTTGCAGATGAGGGTCGAACTAGGCAGAAAAATAAACGACATACCGAATTCCCTACTAAATTTCCCGAACGTGAACCATAGTTTTGTTTTCGGGTGATCTCCAGCTGAAAAACGTTGCCGAGAATTGGTATACCTCTCGGACCTGGAGGTAGTCTTGTTCGTGTTGAAAAAGACCATCGAAGCAGAATAAGGATGCCCAGTCCGGCTGTAGCTGAGTACAGAGCTGTCGAAAGATCCATGTGTAGTCGCGGTCAGAGAGAAAGAATGAGGGAAAAAAAGAAACTTTATTACACTGCACCCCAATAAATACGACAGATTTGACTTTGATCCTACTCGGTTTGCGCCAATTTTATGTACAAAAATAACAAGCCTCTAGCAAGATTTATGTACCTCGTTCCGAGCGCACGTCAGATTCCGAATTCATCAAGATATCATCCCGCATTTCCTGCAGCAGTATCCGAAAATCGAGGAGTCCATTTGCATTCAAAATGAGGTGGATGACTGCGATTTACTTGGGCATCGATATCGAGTGGGCTTAAAGATAAAGAAGCGTACGTACTTTAGAATATCGTCGTCACACCGGCTCCAACATCGGTTCAGGTTCCACTAGCTCGATATTCAATGCCCAGAGGATCATAGATAGATCGATGAATAGCGAGTTTTTTGCGACGCTGATTCCAGGATATGCCCTAGTAGGATTTCTGTTGGAGCTTTGGATAAGTTGAAACGAAATTCGAACGAAGTTTCGTCCGAATCCAAAAGAATAATGCACTTCAGGCCCGCCAAAATCAGTCCGAATTTGGGGCTTCCCATCGGATGATACTCGACAAACCTCTCTGGAAGGAATTCATCTGCATCTGGGCTATAGATTTCGCGGTCGCGGTTGATCTCCCTGGAAAGAAATACGTCAGTACGAGAAAAAGAGCTAGACTTGAAGGACAAAAGTAATTGGCTATACATGTGGTTCCTTTGGGAAAAAGATATCCTTCGTAGCAGTCATCCTAAACAATATAAGTATGTCTGAGCGAGTGTTTTCATATTGATATAGGAAAGACGAAACGTACCTCCGTCAGATGATGCGGAAACCCTAATGGACCTGCTGGCTGCCATCTTAATATCTGCGAATAATCCAGATAATAAGTCGGCATGCCTTAGAGCTACTATAAGATAGTGAGAACCCACCTCTTTTATCAGGGCTTGGACATACACTAGATCCTCCATGTCACCAAAATCCGGCACCCTTCCTCTTCCTACAACTCGATCTACCTCGTCTTGACCTGTTCTTTGCGCCTCCAGGTAGAGGGTCATAGCGTAAAGCAACCAGGAGAGGGAGATCATGGTCTGTAACATCATAAGTCAGCCAAATAAAACTGCGTGAGATTGGAGCACGCTGTCAGCAGCAGCAAGGCTAATTATCAAGATGGAAGTGAGATCCTCACGAAGGTTCTAGTTGGGGGCGAAAACTTACTACAACAATTCAGTGAACCAGACGTTCTCCTTCTCCGTCAATCCCGAGTCCTCATATTGCTGTTCTAGTGCAGCCATTTTGGAACATAAACTTGGTGGCTGTTTCTCTCTTTGTTACGTCTTCAGTTGAGTGGATTGTGAAAATCCCACCGCATTCTTATAGTACTCTCTAAAAATCATATCAAATCTCTTATTATCTCTCTTCACATCACTCTTCCACTTTGCCATCCCAATCCAGCTCGGGATCCAATCCAACGCTGGCAATAGCTCAACCAAAAAAGATCCGGGGAGGGCAGCAGCAGTGAATCGTGTCAATATATTGTTCAAGGTGATCAACATGGGATCGGAAGCAGTGAGCGAGGGTATGCCATAGATGATTGAGACGATAGTTGTGGCAGATTCTTAAAGGGAGCATCTTAAATGGACAAATCCAGATACGCACCGTTCAATGACAGATATCAAGCTCTTCTTGCCCGGTAGAGGGTGTTTTCCAGTAAGCACGTCCACTGGCTTACCGTACGATTCCTTGGACGATGATAGTGATAACAGGTCGTTTACGAGGAGAACCGCTTCATTCGCTTGAATCTGATGGTAGTCCTTGCTAACTGAGGGATAAGGACTGAGTGAGTCGCGCGTCGCATTGTTTTAAATCTACAATGCAACACAAGGCAGAGAAATGCCAGTTTCTCTCACAAAGATAGAATTAAGGCTTACTTTTTTGTATGAGAAGCCATAAACAGCGAAAAGACGCACCCAGGTAGTCCAAAACTACACATTTTGGTCTGTCAGAGTAAAGCGTGGATCGACGATCCAAAAGCTCCGTGGAACGGGCTATATTGTTGAGCAAGACCACATCTTGGTCTGCAAATTTTAGGTAGACGATAGGACCTAGTTCATGGCTTAATTTGAGCTTTACTGTTAAAGTAATAACACGATACTTATTCATACCATACAGCTTTCCCCAATTACCGAACGTATGCCATAGTTTTGTTTCTCCATCGGAGCCTACTTGAAAGATATTCCCCAATAAAGGTAATCCTCTTGGGCTTGGAGGGAGTCTTCTTCGGGAAAAGTATCTTGAGAGAGATAGGATGAAGATTCCGAACGCAGCTGTATACAGAGCCGTAGAAACAGTTACTATCATTTTCCCGGCCACTGCGATAAGGATTCTGAGAGGCGAAGAAAGAGGAACAGATGAACTGACATGATTCAGTTGTGACTGCAGAGGACATCGGAACTCCCAAACTTTGTCCGGAATAGCGTATTCGAGGCCGAAATATCTGCTTCCCTATCCTGTTATAGCTCGGCATATCCACGGGGAGGTGTTTAAGCGGTCAGATCAGTCCATACTTTCGCCCTTAATAGTGAGATCTATGATAGACTGCATTCAACTTGTACCATGCGGTTTGGGTGAAAGACGAACTTGGCGCCCGCGAGCGGATGAGCGGCACCGGGCCCCAGAGCTTACACTCTGATTATACCTTCATCACTAGACAAATCTTTTCTCAACACGCGGTAATCTGGATAGAAAATCGAAACCAGAAACGACGAGTTGAGATGCTTCCCTGCGTAGAAATCTGTGGGTTTTGTATTACTGCATTATGCGAAGTATTAGCTGGGTTATGTTTTGACTGTGCTTCTGTCCGTCAGTATCCAGAACCCTGTCTTTCTTCAATAATTTGCTATTGACCTCTTGTTATTTAGGTCATTCATGTACAGAAAACATGTGCTTATGCTCTGGTAGCTCCTGTGGATGCTCATTCAAACGACGCCCTCCGTCTTTGCAGGAAAATCCAAGTGATCTCGAGGAGGGATCGTCGGAACGAAGACCGCTGCTGGGAAATCCTAAAGTCGCAGAGCAGCCAGGTTCACAACCTCCGATGAGAGCACAGTGGGACAATATATAACTGGTGCGCCCACTTTACCCCAGTGTTACAGTCTAGTCTAATGCCTCACAGGATTGTTTTATAAAGATAAACTTGTTGTATTCTTTCGGATGTATCACTACATATCTATATTCGCGATGTATCGTATAATACACTATCAATAATTCATATCAGCATTCTCCTTCGAATCCCTGGATGCCTTTCTAACTCCTCTCGCTTCTTTTAAGAGGCTTTCAAGCTCTGATCACCTCTAGGTACAGATTCGAGGACCTAGAGGGAAACTACCCAGCGTACGTCCATCATTCACTGTCGACCGTTGACGTTCAGTCATACAAGGCTTACCATGTGCTCCAGCTTATATACGTTTCGCCCTTCAAATCTCTTCGTGACCGCTTCGAGCACATGGGAAGTCAAAACTCTATACGATAAGGCTTGTATTTTTGGTCGCTCCACCCTCAGGCTTAATCTCAAGCTTCTATAATAAAGCTTCCCAAATTACATATAAGTGCTCACAGTCACATTGGACACGGACACGGTCCTTCCACTTCCCTCATGATCGCCCTTTCCAGGTCGTTTTCGCTTTCGGGAGCAAAAAAAAAGGAAGAGGACATCGGAACTGCCAAACCTTTTGGTTCGGAAATAGCGTATTCGAGCCAAAATATCTGCTTTCCCTATCCTGTTATAGCTCGGCATGTCCACGGGGAGGTGTTTAAGCAGGTCAGATCAGCTCAATACTTTCGCCTTTGATTAATAGTGAGAAATTAGCATCTCAGGAGATCTATGCTTGGAAGGAATGGAGACTGCATTCAACTTGTAAGATGCGGTTTTGGGTGAAAGAACTTAGCGCCCAGCGGTGCTGGGCGTCTTTTCTCTTCGCTAACAATGCACAACCCGAGTACTTACTCTGGTTATATATTCACCGAACACGCGGTATTCTGGATAGAATATCGAAACCAGCCACGCGACGACGAGGTTGAGATGCTTCCCTGCGCAGAAATCTGTGGGTTTTGTGTCACTGCATTATGCGAAGTATTAGCTGGGTTATGTTTTGACTGTGCTTCTGTCCGTCAGTATCCAGAACCCTGTCTTCCTTCAATAATTTGTTATTGACCTCTTGTTATTTAGGTCATTCATGTACAGAAAACATGTGCTTATGCTCTGGTAGCTCCTGTGGATGCTCATTCAAACGACGCCCTCCGTCTTTGCAGGAAAATCCAAGTGATCTTGAGGAGGGATCGTCGGAACGAAGACCGCTGCTGGGAAATCCCAAAGTCGCAGAGCAGCCAGGCTCACAACCTCCGATGAGAGCACAGTGGGATAACATATAAATGGTGCGCCCACTTTACCCTAGTGTTACAGTCTGGTCTAATGCCTCACAGGATTGTTTTTTAAAGATAAATTTGTTGTATTCTTTTGGATGTATCACTACATATCTATATTCGCGATGTATCGTATAACTTACAGGACTATCAATAATTCATATCAGCATTCTCCTTCGAATCCCTGGATGCCCTTCTAACTCCTCTCGCTTCTTTTAAGAGGCTTTCAAGCTCTCTAGGGACAGATTCGAGGACCTAGAGGGAAACTACCCAGCGTACGTCCATCATTCACTGTCGACCGTTGACGTTCAGTCATACAAGGCTTACCATGTGCTCCAGCTTATATACGTTTCGCCCTCTTCGTGACCGCTTCGAGCACATGGAAAGTCAAAACTCTATACGATAAGGCTTGTATTTTTGGTCGCTCCACCCTCAGGCTTAATCTCAAGCTTCTATAATAAAGCTTCCCAAATTACATATAAGTGCTCACAGTCACATTGGACACGGACACGGTCCTTCCACTTCCCTCATGATCGCCCTTTCCAGGTCGTTTTCGCTTTCGGGAGCGTTGGTGCTTAGTTGGGCCTGCACCGAGGTGCTTGCTCAGACATGGTGAGTATTGATAGCTCTTATCCACCATTTTCTCCAATAAACCACTCGATATAGGTGTGGAAAAAACTACATGAGCACGGAGCCATTAACAAATCCAGGTTCGTATCCCATATTGGTTATTCCATGACCATTTCCCTACTACATTTTACATAGGCGGACAGTTTCCGATTTCCCAAACATTTACTGAACCTCACATCGCGCTGAGATGTGGTCCCGCAGTCAAACCATACCTCCCTGAAGATCTTGAGCCGACAGATTCCACGTTCGTCTCGATTCTGGTGGATACACCTGTGACGTTTACCAATATTTCTGGTGCCACTGCTTTCAAAGCATCATCCAGCCTCTCTACTCTGGACGTTACAGTTCTCGTTGACGGCAAGAAACTCACGTCAGGTTCGTTCCAGTCAATGCAGCAAACATGCCTTGCCGTTTTCTCTCTCGTCGTTGGAACCCCGGACTGGAGCGTACAGTCTAACATGTACGGCGTCGCTTGGGAATGGAGAACAGGTTGTGGGATCGTCATTGTTGACGTATCTTCCTGCAAAGCCAGCTGATATCGGAGGTGTGACGAAGATGGATATGCGTTCGGGGACGTTGTTGGCGAAACCAGCGACTGGAGAGGATGGTCCATATGAGAGAATTTTTCCTATCGGTACGCGATCGGTAAATCATCTGTTGGAACTGGTTCTTATGATAATTGACGTAGGTTTCTACTCGAATTTTGGTGGATACCTCGATTCAAATCTGTCCATTGAAAGCACTTTGAAGGATCAAGGGTGCGTCATCTTATATTGTATTCGTTTTTCTGAACTTATATGATAACCTTAGATTCACCATCGTATGTCTTCTCCGTTGTTGCTTTTCGACTGGATGATAACGCTACGTATACACAGGTCCATCCCATCCCTACGTTTGACAACACTAGCATTCTCAATGAAGTTTTGGACGAGATGCAGAAAAATGGGCTTTGGTTGATATACGACATGAGGCTGTGAGTTTATAGGTTACTTCTCCCCATGCGTACGCTAACATGTCCCTCATCCAACCAGCACATACATGAACGATACGTCCGTAACCGAGCAAGTCAACCAAATCAAGTCCCGCCCCAACCTCCTGCTCTGGTACAGCGCAGACGAACCCGACGGTACGATGTTTTCCATCTGTTGCAACCTGGTTCTTATGGTGATTGACACAGGTACCTCCGATCCTCTCAACGCAACCTCCCTTGCACAGTCCCTCATCACCTCGCTCGACGGAAGCGACGGGAACGGCGGCGCGGGATACCACCCAGTGTCCCTCGTGCTCAATTGCCAAAACTTTTTCTGGTCAGAGTATGCTAGTGGCGCGGACGTGCTGTTGCAAGACACGTATATGATTGGGAACAATGTGACCTTTTCGAATCAGTGGTTTCACACCGTGTACGGTTGATTTTGGAGATTGTGGGTACGTTATGCATTGCAATTGAGTTTTTTCATTCGTATTGATAATGTATTTGGCAGGTGCGACAATTGCCAAGGGGTCGATGGAGTAGGGTCTTTTACAGATATATCTTCTCGAATGGATACATTTGCACCAGAGAGCCTTTATTGATGGATGGGAGCTGGAGAAGGTCGTGTGGACAGTGCCTCAGGGCTTTGGGAATAATACGTGCGTACGCTTCCGAGCTAACCGTGCTTCATTCGCTAACGCTTATCCATTCAATTCTAGCTACTGGACGAGAGAACCGACCGGCGAGGAATGGGTCGTCGAGGCCTATTCTCGGAATTAACCATGGTGGACTAGGTAAGCGTCGGTCTCTTTCTTGTTATCACTTTACTCAAACTGCCTTTCTTACCTCAGGTGTTGTGAGTTGGAATGATCCAACGCCAGACGACATTGTACGTATATCCAATCCAATCCTCCTCTAATCAACCTCCTCACACCTTAACCCTACAGAAAACCTCTGCTTCCGGTCTCGCTCTTGCTTTAACATCAGGGCCCTCCAACATGTCCGCCTTCATTCTCAATCCCTCTTCGACCTTCAAACAAGTCACTACGAGCAGTGGGATCGACACCGGGCTGTGGACGTTGAACGGCAAGACGCTCTTGCTTGCTGCCAATATGAATTATGAAGATACGACGCTGGAAGCTGGGGAGCTGGGTTTGGGCTCAAAGGGGTTCGGGAATGGCTTGACGGAGGTGTTCTGTAGTGGGGATTGTAGCGTAGGAGATGAGAGTGTTGTGCTTGGGAGTGTGGGCTCAGGCGGCTTCGTCTTTTAAAATCAGAATGTACAGTATAAAAATGCATGGTTGCTTGGGGCGCTATAGCCAAGTGGTTACGGCGACAGATTAGAAATCTGTTCCTCTTTGAGGGCGCAGGTTCAAATCCTGCTGGCGTCGTGGATGTTGTGCGTTGCGCTTCAATTTTCCTTTTTAATTGAACAGTAAGGACGCTCAGTCATACGACGCTTTGGCCAATATGCTCGAGCTCATATGCATTCTTCTACCCTTTCGTGACCGCCTCGAGCACATGGAAAGTCAAAAGTCTATACGGTAAGGCATATATTTTTGGTCGCTCCGCCCCGGGCTTCTATCTCTCAAGCTCCTGGAATGAAGCTTCCTGGACTATACTGTATAATTACTCATAGTCACATTGAATGCATCACCTTTCTTCCTCCCCCATGATCGCCCTTTCTAGGTCGTTTTCGCTTTCGGGAGCCTTGGTGCTTAGTTGGGCCTGCACCGAGGTGCTTGCTCAGACATGGTGAGTATTGATAGCTCTTATCCACCATTTTCTCCAATAAAGCACTCGATATTGGTGTGGCAAAAACTACATGAGCACGGAGCCAGTGATAAATCCAGGTTCGCTTCTCATCACTTTGTTATTGGATATTCTATGACCATTTCCCTAATACTACATTCTACATAGGCGGACAGTTTCCGATTTCCCAAACATTTACCGAACCTCACATCGCGCTTAGATGTGGTCCCGCGGTCAAACCATACCTCCCTGAAGATCTTGAGCCGACAGATCCCACGTTCGTCTCGATTCTGGTGGATACGCCTGTGACGTTCACCAATATTTCTGGTGCCACTGCTTTCAAAGAATCATACAGCTTTTCTACTCTGCATGTTACAGTTCTCGTTGACGGCAAGAAACTCACGTCAGGTTCGGTTCCAGTTAATGCCAGTAAACATGCTTTGCCATTTTCTCTCTCGTCGTTGGAACCCCGGACTGGAGCGTACAGTCTAACATGTACGGCCTCACTTGGGAATGGAGAACAGGTTGTTGGATCGTCGTTATTGACATATCTTCCCGCAAAGCCAGCTGATATCGGGGGTGTGACGAAGATGGATATGCGTTCAGGGACGTTGTTGGCGAGACCAGCGACTGGAGAGGATGGACCATATGAGAGAATTTTTCCTATCGGTACGCGATCGGTAAACCATCTGTTGGAACTGGTTCTTATGATAATTGACGTAGGTTTTTTCACGAATTTTGGCGGTTACCTCGATTCAAATCTGTCCATTGAGAGCACTTTGAAGGACCAAGGGTGGGTCATCTAATATTGTATTCTTTTTTTCTGGACATATGTGATGATAGATTCACTATCGTATGTCTTTTGCGTTCTTCTTGTTTGACCGGATGATAACGCTACGCATAACAGGTCCATCCCTTACCGGCTTTCGACAACACAAGCATTCTCAATGAAGTTTTGGACGAGATGCAGAAAAATGGGCTTTGGTTGATGTACGAGTTTAGTGGGTGAGTCTATAGGTTACTTCTTCCCAGCGTACTCTAACATGTTCCTCATCCAACCAGCTCATACATGAACGATACGTCCGTAACCGAACAAGTCAACCAAATCAAGTCCCGCCCCAACCTCCTGCTCTGGTACAGCGCAGACGAACCCGACGGTACCGATTCTCTCATATCTATTGTGACCTGGTTCTCATGGTTATTGACATAGGTCCCCCCGATCCTCTCAATGCAACCTCCTTGCACAGTCCCTCATCACCTCGCTCGACGGAAGCGACGGTAACGGCGGTGCGGGATACCATCCAGTGTCCCTCGTGCTCAATTGCGAAAACTATTTCTGGTCAGAGTATGCCAGTGGCGCGGACGTGCTGTTGCAAGACACATATATGATTGGGAACAATGTGACCTTTTCGAATCAGTGGTTTACGCCGTGTACGGTTGATTTTGGAGATTGTGGGTACGTTACGCATTGGGGGGTTTCCTTTCATTCGTATTGGTAATGTGTTCGGCAGGTGCGACAATTGCAGAGGGGTTGATGGAGTAGGGTCTTTTACAGATATATCTTTTCGAATGGATATATTTGCCGAGAGAGCTTTTATTAATGGATGGGAGCTGGAGAAGGTCGTGTGGACAGTGCCTCAGGGCTTTGGTAATAGTAGGTGCGTATGCTTCCGAGCTAACCATGCTTCCTTCGCTGACATTTTTCTACTCTAGCTACTGGACGAGAGAACCAAACGGTGAGGAATGGGTTGTCCAGAGCATTGTCGCAATTAACCATGGTGGACTTAGGTAGGCATCGCTCTCTCTTTGTATCACCTAACTCAGCCTTCCTCCCTTCTTTACAGGCGTTGTATCCTGGAACATGCCAACAACACCTGACATCCTGGCCTCCAGTTCTGCTTTTGCCCTTGCTCTAACATCAGGACCCTCCAACATGTCCGCCTTCATTCTCGATCCCTCTTCAACTTTCAAACAAGTCACTACGAAGCTAGTGGGATCGACACCGGGTTGTGGACGTTGGATGGGAAGACGCTTCTGCTTGCTGCTAATATGAATTATGAGGATACGACGCTTGAGGCTGCAGAGCTGGGTCTGGATTTGAAGGGGTTCGGAATGGCTTGACGGAGGTGTTTTGTAGTGGGGATTGTAGCGTAGGAGATGAGAGTGTTGTACTTGGGAGTGTGGGCTCAGGGGCCTTCGTCTTCTAGAATCTGGGATGTACAGTGTATCAATAATTTTTTTACTACTTGTAGGAGCTATAGTTAAGTGGTTACGGCGACAGATTAGAAATCTATTCTTCTTTGAGGCGCAGGTTGAATGGCGCTGGCATCATAAACATGTCCAATTTTCAGGAACGTTGGTTTTTGGCATATTGAGCAAAGACCTAATTACAGCCCTAATTATTGAGCTACTTACCTGCATAATATCATCCCGCATGTGTTTGAAGATCGATTCAACTTCCGGAAACGAGTGATGAATTTGACATTAGAGGTCAGGAGGAGGGCTATAAAAACAATGTTACAGTCGAAAACACCGGAAAGTGATGAGACGCACTTCAAGATATCTTTCTGTGATGTCTTGGGCTTGACCTTGGAGCTAGGGTTGAGTGTGGCTGGTTCGATGTTCAAACCCCACAGAATGGTAGCTATATCAATGAGCAATGCATTATCTGTGCCTTGTCGTCCCCAACGCATATTCTTCGACCGAATCCGTATGAAAGTGTCCGTCATCCAAATCGGTTCGCAGGGAGCCATCGTGACTCGTCATTCATGAACCTCTGAGTTCTCGGGTCGGAATTCGGCTTCGAGGCCATAGATATCCGTCGATCGATTTATTGACCTCGTAAATATTCAGCGGCGGAATGTACATGAGATTGACGACGCAATTACCACCTAACGCCTAACCTACCCTAGCTGACAGAAGTCCAAGTCACGAGACTGTGGGACTCGTCTCGTTGAGAATTTTACGCTTTGACCGTCGTCTCAACTGCGATGACTAGGCGCATAGTTGCTGAGTGCTCATACTTCTGAGCAGAAGGTGGAAGAAGAAATATGGAACGGTATCACTCTACTTTGGTGTGTTTGTTAGGGAGATCAGTGAGCGGGAAGCATGTGAGAGGAACAGTGAGCGTGTATACTTCTTTACTTTACCATCCTGCCATTTGTAGGTATTGATTTCTCTTATTCACATAGTTCCGTCACATTGGCGCGTTGCCTCGTCGACATCGCAGTATCTTCTTATCTTCTGGTATCTTTCGATCTAAAGCTGGTGACATAATTCGAAGTGTCGCCACAAAAATTCACACGGTGTCTTCCACGTATATATTAGAAACAGTCAAGCACTAAAATAGAAAAGAAATCTTATCTCGTAGCTGCGCTTCCTTACCATGGCTGACACCGACCGTAAATCAAGTAATGCTTCGTTGTCGAGGGTAGAAGTGGCGGATCTGGAAAAAGCTGCATCACCCCGAGAACGGTAAGTAAAATATGTTCATCTTTCCTCCCCAGAATTTGCCGAAACGATGTCGTGAGTGTAGTGTTAATGAGGCCCAGGCATTGGAAGGCATGAACGACAGCGTCCCTCGGTCCAAGTTTGCCTCACTTTGGGCCCTGGTGGCATTCTTGGACAAGTACGGAGTTGAGGCTCGTGGTATTGAGCGAATACCGCCAGATCAACGAACTCAAACCTGTAAGTTAGCGTCAGATATTTTGCAAGACATCGACGGAAGAGCCTCCTAAACAGCCCCTTTGGCACCGTTTTGGTTGTGGTTAGCTGCCAACATGACAGTAAGCCCCATTGCCATTTACTTTCCGGTATCGCAATAATTATGCATAATTTTCCATTATCTAGATCTCGACATTTGCCATCGGTGTCCTAGCCCAATCAATTTTCTTCCTCGGACTCAAGGAAGCAGCTCTAACAATCATATTCTTCAATCTCCTCTGCAACCTTCCCGTCGCCTACTTCTCAACCTGGGGACCCAAACTGGGACTGCGTCAGCTTACCCTATCGCGATTTTCTTTCGGATACGCCACTGCACAGATTCCTATCGTGCTAAATTGCATTGCATGTGTCGGCTGGTTGATTATCAATTCGATTGTGGGGTCACAGACGCTTCGCGCTGTCAGCACGACGCACCAGATCCCTACGGCTGCAGGTATCATCGTAATTGCAATTGGTGCGTACTAATGAGATTAGTTAGCGATAACCCATTTTTAGACTGGATTGCTGTTTCAACAGGTACGATTGTGGTTTCTTTCATGGGATATCATGTTGTGCACTTGTATGAACGATATTCTTGGATTCCGGTATGGAATAGAGACTTTTTTTTGTGGTTTGATGATGATGATTTATGTATGGGATCTAGGTTGTGATTATTTTCCTCATATATCTCGGTCAGATCGCTCGATTCATCGAGAGCGATTTCGGAGGCTCTGGAAGCGTGGAAGCTGGTAATGTTTTGTCTTTCGGGGCAACAGTTGGTAAGTCTGTTTAATTCGAAATTGATCTCTATGTTCTCTATGTTTACGGTTTTTAGCTGGATATTCACTTGGATGGGCCAGGTGAGAACTGCATGAGCTTTTTCATGTGGTGTATACTTCCTAAGCAAATCCCCTATCGTCAGTTTTGCTGCAGATTATACCGTCCGAATGCCAGAAGAAATGCCATCATACAAGATTTTCTTCTGGACTTATGTTGGCCTTAATACCCCTCTCATCCTTGTTGAGATTCTCGGTGCAGCGGCCATGACAACGTTCAAGCAAAAGACGACATGGGCAGATGCTTACGCTGATAATTCCGTCGGTGGACTTTTGGGGGCAGGTCTAGCCGGTCCCATGGGTGGCTTTGGTTCGTTCTTGTTGGTGATTTTGGCACTCAGCGCTGTAGCCAATAACATCCCCGATATGTATTCTCTGGCTTTGACTTTCCAGGTATGCAATATGACTCCATTCATCTTACTCCTTTTCTGACCAGACTGCCGCAGAATTTACATCCATATGCACAAGCGATACCTAGATTTGTGATAGTCATAATCGGAAGTGTCATCTACATTGTCTTAGCCATCATTGGTGCCGACCATTTCGAAGAATGGCTAGATACTCTTCTGGTCATAATCTCCTATTGGCTCGCCATTTTCTCGGCAATCCTCATTGAAGAGCACTTGATCTTCCGAAAGGAAAGTGGTCAAATTACGTCGCGGATGATTTCAACAATTGGAGAAAGCTTCCACTGGGAATTGCTAGCTTTATTGCTTTGGGATGTGGCGTGGCGGGCGCTGTTCTTGGGATGGCGCAAGTTTGGTATATAGGTGTTATTGGACATATGATTGGTGATCCGGAATTCGGTGGTGATATCGGTGAGTGGGCACAATCAACGTTCTTGCGTGCGCTCGAACTTGCTCGTTGATTGATTATATACATAGGCTTCGAGTTATCGTTTGCCTTTACCGCCATCACATACCCTCCTCTAAGATATCTGGAGAAGAAATGGTGGGGATACTAAATGATTCAAAGCACCATGTGTATTTTTCTATTTCAAAGCTTAATGAATGTTAGGAACGAGTGCTCAGGAGATGAGATCACTGAACTTCACCATAACTTTACTTCCTTTCTAGCCACCAGATTTGCACGGGTAATCACAGTAAAGAGGAAGCAGCAGGAGACTTTACAAAGGGAAAAACATCAAATGAATCCGTGTGTCGGAGTGTAAAGCTAGTCTTTTGTCATCGGAGGCTGCATGGTAGCATGAAGGAGATCATTCCTGCGGCAGCCGCCGACTATGCCCCCAACAAGAATGAGAATATCTAGTGGATGTCTAGTGCCAATTGTGGATGAAGATTTACTAGCGACAGCAGAGTACTATTAAGTAACAAGACTTACTTCTAGATACAGTTTAAAGAGGTATGCGAAGAGCCAGTATACTACGTGCTGGTGGCTACAACTGGTACACCATCCTCTACCATTATAATGGCCATTATATGAGATGAAGCACCAGTGTCTTAAGTGGTTCCAAATCATTCAAAAGAATTGACTGGATTTCTACTTGAATAGAATGTTGATTACAAATTTGTTAAGAGGAGATATTACTCCTGCTATGTACAATGTCGTCCCGTAAAGTTTGAAGAAGTGATTCCGCTTCAGGGAATCGAGAAATAAAGGTGCATTGGAAATCTGGTATTGGGCTGAAGTAATACAACATGAAATTAGCATGGGCACAACTATTACAGATGCTAAAGGAGCCAACTTACTTGAGAATGTCCTTTGATGGTCCCCGCTTTACCTTAGTAGCATTTATGGATGGCTTGGGCTCAATACGGAGTGCCCACAGAATAGTACAAATGTCTATAAATAAAGCATTGTCTGCAACGTGCCGCCCTATGCATACCCTGTATTCATTCAGCATCAGTACAAGTTCGGAGAAAGAAGAGAAGGGAAATAGCCTTCTGCCAAATCCATAAGCGCAATGCCCGTCCTCGGCTTCGTATTCATCTCGCAAGATAAATTCTGATCCCGTTTCTGACTCGGACCGTCGAAGAAATCGCTCTGGACGGAATTTATCCGCGTCAGCACCGTATACCTCTTTGTCGCGGTTCATTGACCTAGGAATGGAGTCGGTTCTTCGTGCAGGAAATGCAACTATATAAAGATAAGCTGATTTACTTACCACACATTGGGTATACACGAAGTTCCCTTGGGAATAAAGTAC
The DNA here is from genome assembly GCA_009733575.1 of Gymnopus androsaceus JB14. Classification (NCBI taxonomy): domain Eukaryota; kingdom Fungi; phylum Basidiomycota; class Agaricomycetes; order Agaricales; family Omphalotaceae; genus Gymnopus; species Gymnopus androsaceus. Next base: position 20,328 of record ML769968.1, read on the forward strand.
CCTTCGTACCAATCATCCTATTTACAATGTGCAAGGGTTAGGAGTCAAATAAGACGGGAGAGACTGAATTCACCTCCATCAGAACGTGTGGCACCGCCAGTGGTATCGCAGGTTGCCATCTGAGAACCTAATTCACAACTCAGTCAGTGACGGGAGCGATTTATTTTTGTAGCATCTACCTCTTTAACGATTGCTCTCACGTATGGTAGAAATGGCATATCAGAAAAAGTTGGGTTCCGGGATCTCCCTACGACTCGGTCAAGCTCTTTCTGCGCCTGTTCTTGAACGTTCGGGTGGAGAATCATTGCATAGAGGAAAAAGGACAATGTGGTACTGGTCTAAAACATGTTATGATTTATGTAATTAGAATAAGAATGTAGGAAACGAAACTCACCGTTTCGACGGCGGCGACACTACGTGGCAGAAATTTAGCCTCAAATCAGTCTTAATATTGAAGAGACCTACGCGATTGTACCCGCCACCCAAGCTTGCTCGACATCTGACAAGCCAGTAGCTACTTTCTCATTCGCGAGACCAACACAAAGGCTCGATCTTTGGTTTTCATCCCGGACCTAAACATCAGCACAGACGAAAAATCAGAATATATTAAGTTTATGCGTCAAAGACACCCACCGAATCATCAAAATACTTTTCAAATATATCGGTCATTCTCTTAAAATCCGTCTTCGCGTCCCTCTTCCATTTGGCAATGACACCAGGGAGATAATCCAATATTGGCAGAACCTCTACGAGATGTGCGCCAGGATATAAGGCATTGGTAAATCGATGTGCGATGTTACTGAGGGTATCAAGAGCATTGGATGTAATTTGAAGCTCTTGCTTTGCGTCATTCGATTCTGATGCTTGGTCTGTTTTTTCGGACGATAGAGATTGTTTGCCATAGACAACCGAGATTATAGTCGAGGCAGCTCTATCAAATGTAATAGAGTGGGCTCCGAATGAATAATCATCGTAAAAGAAGAAAGAAATGTACCCGTGAATTTTTAGAGAGCAAAGGCGTGGAGGTATCGCGCAAGAGAGTATGTGCAAGGATTACAGCTTCGTCAGTCTGAACAGGTTGATACTGCGCGCTGATTCGAGTATTCATGGCCTGTTCGCCGCATGCTCTGCCAACTAAGTATGATCGAACGTCAACGTTACCCCTAACTAACGGTCTTGGAGCGACAAACGTACAGTTTTCCATATCTTGCAAACGGCATGGCCAACTGACATCCAAGATATTCCCCTACTATGCTCCTGGGCCGATCTGAGTAGATTGCAGATCGACGCTCCAGGAGCTCTGTGGCTGCGACTTTCGTGTTGAGAACGACGATATGTTGTCCGGCCATATTTAAATAAACGATAGGACCTAATAGAGTGGCAGAAGGTCAGATGATAGTCGATTCAGATGCGATGAATAGTATACGCACCGTATTCATACTTCCACCTATCGAACGTAAGCCAAGATACTGCTCCCAGTTGAAGAACGTTTCCTAGGATAGGCAGACCTCGAGGACCCGGTGGAAGTTGTTTCTGACTTTTGGTAAACACTCGAAGGATTAGGAGAATTGCCAAGATTGCGAGCCCAAAGAGCAGGGGGGTCATCGTTCGTGAAAGTTCAAGGAAGAGAGAGATTCAATCCAATAGACATTTAAGCTATGCCAATGGAGACAATGACTGAACTTTACTTGCGAAATTCATCTAAAACGAAGAAGACAAACGTGGACTCGCAACAATGTATGTCGACAGATAGTACCCGAAAAATAGTCTTGATTGATTTGGCCTAATCTCCCTTCATTGATTGGGCCTTGGAAGCTTGAAAGTGGGATATCATTCTCAAAGAGAGCCGGTGGAGCTGAGGTAGAAGCTGACAATCGGTAGGCGATTCCGACAGAAGTGGAAATAGAGAAAGAGTGAGATTTGTTTTCTGTAACGTATATACATTTGAGCTTTCGCTGCATGGCCAGTGTAGTACCTTGTTGTACGTGGAGGAAATCAATAGAATAGGTAGGGAATTTATCGAGTAATACCGTTCCTGAGAACGCCGATGCCACTTCAGGGTTGGAAGAAAGGAAGGAAGAATGAGGGAGATCTGTATGCAAAAGAACCGTCACCAGAACGCAGTAGAATGGTAAACCAAGGCATACCTTGAAAGTGAACGTAGCCTTGTAAGAGAGAACTTCCTCGAGGGAAGCATATACGAAAAATTGCCAACGATGGATTGCGATCCCTCGTACATCGACTGTAAGAAGTCCCCTTCAAGCGGAAACGTGATCAATCTGTGTACAGTTGCTGAGAAGGCCCCGAGCGGTTTATAGAATGGCTATCCAGACCGTCCTGCATATTTCACCCAACGAATTCAGCCATAATGAAGGAATCGTTGGATAATCTACAAGACATCACCAGCTGCCTTCATATAGAGCGAAAGACATTTCAGCAAAGTATTACTACGACTTCCAACGCTCGTACTTGCAGGAAGGCAGCAGGCATCTTTAAGGACACCGTCGATGTCGATAGGTCTGTGGTCAATCCTGTGGTGGAAGAAGATAAACAGCTGCGGGAAAATGCTGCGGCAATAAAACCTCGGCGGTAATGATAAGCGCCCACCTTCCTTCTTTCCCGGTTCGAGCTTGCTTGTTCATATGAATCGCGGAAACTCGCTGTTAATATTCTCTTTAGATCGAATGGTTCGAGTCGTACTCTCGTGCAGCTCAGCTTATAACCAAGCAGGGCCGGATGCAGCTGAACAATCATATCGATTAGCTTCGACCTTCAAGACTCAATGATTAATCATAATGGACCACCGACCCCTTCAATCGCGCTCGGGATGCGCTTGTGCGTATCGGTGGCCTAATACGGACTGGTACTATCATTCCTCGCGAATCCTCTGGACAAAGCCTTCAATCCCTCGTTCGTATAAAGGCTTTGCCAGTCATGGCCTCAAGTCTCAACTGCACCCAAGCCTTCGCATTTATACGACTACAATTCCTAACGCCATTTCACGATGATCTTTGCGTATTCTGGAAAAGATATCATCGTTACTGAGGAAGATTATGTCGCAATGTTCATAGACGTCGATTCGCAAGATTCTACTACCAGGCGCGTATCGTGTATCTCCGTTTTTCTTCCTGTAGCCTAATGATTTTCCGCTTATTTGTAGCATACCCAAACATCCTCTCAAAAAATTCCGATTCTCGAAACTCTGCGAAGATTTACGCCCATCCACCTTTTCATCCAGCAACTCCTTAGAATCTTTCTCAACTTCACAAAGGAGTAGCACCTCGCGTGTATTCCGCATGGTCAAAACGAATAAAAATGGTACTTACTCGGAAAGGCTCGTCCTTTGCGAAGAGGACTCGAACCCATCTCTGGCGACGTCTTAGCGCTACCAGAGAACTCCATTTACAATATTGAAATGGATACATTCTGCCCTCCTTCAAACCCACACCTCTTCATCCCTCGTTGCGTCTGGGTCCGAGCTTGTGGACATGGATGCCCTAATGCATCAATGGATGAATATTGACGAATTAACCAGCTCTCCCTAATCTCCATATTGCCAATTTATCTTATACGATACTAGGACGGAACTCCCTCCCATCTCAATTCAAGAATATACCACTCGCCACACTGCACGTCTCTCCCTTGCGAAATCTGCAGCTCAGTACAATTCATCTTCTCTAAAGTATCTCGCGACACTGTACTGCAGCGCTATAATAATGATGGGCCCAGGCTAAGGGAAGGATCTTTCAAGTCGACCACTCTCTTCGATCAGTATACCTTGTTTTACTTACTCCTACTCTCCTGTGTATATACCGTACTTGTACTCTAAAACAATGCTCAAGAGTAGATTTTCCTTGATAAGAGACGATCACGTGGAGATGGACCAACTTGTCCCCGAACCACCATGTCCGAATCGATTTTACCTGAAGAGATCCTTCATTCTGTGGTTGAATCTCTTGCCTACAATGCCGAATTTGTAGAACGCAATCTCTTCCGTTTTCACTGGAAGAATGCGACTAACGAGCTTTTCTCCTTTTCTGTCGCTTGCCACCAATTTCGACGAATTTCCTTGCCATTTCTCTTCTCGTATATCGAAATAAACGGAGATAAACACCTGGAGATGTTTAAAGATCAATGTATCTTGAATGCTTCCTTTGCAGAGTCTATTAAGTGTGTGTTACATTTCCTCATTCTGGATCATTCAAAAGGCATCGACCAGTCTGACTCTTGTACTTAGATCGCTGAGCGTGTCGTTTCCTTCAAGTTGGGAGAACACTTCCCACACCACCACGAACATGATGAAGCATCTCCTGCGCTACCTCAAACATTTATCGCAGCTCGATGTGAACTTTCGTATCGATATGTCATTACTTGTCGACTTGAATCGCCACTCCCTCAAAACCGTCGTTGTTACTTCAATGGCGCAATTACCCGAGACATCGGGCTCTTCAGACTTGGAGAAGATTCTCCTTGCAACCGCTACGATTGATGACGGAGTCAACGGTAGACATCTTAAAGGGCATCTAGCTTGCGGCATGCAACTGAGGAGTTTTGTCATTCGTCAGGATCTCATGGACAATTCATCCGGAATGCAGAAATTCAACGGCCACAACGAGATTGAGGTGCAGCTGCTGAGTAACATGTCTTTTTCATGGCTTCCTGAATTCACTCGTGCACATCCACTTCTCAAGAAAATCAGCTTCAAAGATAGTTTTGATTTTCTGGAATCCAAGCATCACACGATTCCTTTCATCCAGCCATTGTATGAAGCACTCCGTAAAGAGGGTGTTTACACCGCCGTACGGATCCTAGGTTTTTCTGTTACTCGAACAAGTCCTTCGACGTCAACTACAGACATGACTCGCGATTGGGAGGTTACTTGATTATATCTATGGGAGGTTGGGGACCGTCTTGTTCTGCGTATTGTGCATTCTCTGTTTCCCCGGATCTCTACATTGACTCTCGAGCGCGGATGCGGCCGTATAGTACGTCTGTGTAATTTCCTCTCTTTGAATTCGCATTGATTATTTTCCAGGGCGAACTGATCGCTTTCCTCAGCCCTTTTTCTTCACTTCAAGTCCTAACCTTGCGCTTCTGTTTCCAATATCTGGAACTAGGATTTTCATGGCTTGGAAATCATCCCCGGCTCCCGGCAGACCCTTTCGACACTGAAGCTGGGATGATTCAGCACATATCCCGTATTGCACGCGAGATCCCCTTTATTGAGGCGTTTTACATTGAAGAGCAGGATTCTCACAGGGATAGTTTTTGGGCTTTCCGAGGCTGGATTGATGCGCGGAAAGATATGACAGGTTTTGACCATGATTAGGCAAAGTCAAAGTGTTGGCGATTATATGGCGAGCATATTTCACAAACATTCCACCATTACGTTCTCCATATGATGGCTTTTTGTTCACTGTTATTTTTTTCTAATAATATGTCTCTTCGCTTTCCCCTGACTCGTATAAAGCTTCCTTCATTTAGTATTCCTCCAACGATATCGGACAAAGATAGGCCTAAAGCAGTCCCTTATAAGAGGTTGACGTTACAAATGTAAGAAACCTCGTTAAAGGGGTCAAGCCCTCTAACGAGGTTTCTGTTTCTTAATTTTCGTCAACGTCTTAGAGGGATTGGTCACCAAGCTAGAACAAAGATCATCTGAAGCGGGTTTTGAAGCGGGTTTTGAAATCTCAGACCTGGTTTGCATAGCTATGTCGTGCACCGCAGGGAAGGAAGGCCGGTAGAAATTTTCGGGATATTTAGAAGAAGGATCCCAACTCCCAATCTTTCGCCTGTTGCCATGAGCCATCCTATTCGTATCCTCTTTCGGACTCGGACTCGATCATCAATCTAGTACTCATGATTCATTCTTGTCATCACCTTCTTGTAGGATACCAAGATTCATTTCGACCTGGGTCTCTCATAGTTCTTTCATAGTTATAACGCCGATCATGATCTTCATCTACCATCCACAACTTGGCCCCATAATGCTTCTTGCCCACTGGTAGTGCAGGGTTCTCTGGTGAATTCCTGAAAATATCACAACCAAAAGCGGACGCATGAAGATGATATTGAGAAGTTTAGCTTGTCGAACGGCAGCTAGGCGCTAAGGCTAAAGAATCAGGCTGGCAAATCCTTCACCTCTAGAGGTCAGACGAAGAGAGATCCCCCCTTGAATTGCCTTGTACACTGGCGTCATTGGACTCGTACGCTCATGCTTCATTTTGGGACATAATTCTGGGCCTGTGAAAAGGTACTGCATACAACGGATCGAGTAATACGGTTCCTGAGAGCGCCGACGCTACTTCAGGAGAGATCTGTACATGCAAAAGAACTAAGTCAGAACACAGTACTTAAAATTGTAAACCAGGGCGTACCTTAAAAGTGAACCTAGCCATGTAGGAGAAAAACTTCCTCAAGGGAAGTATATACTTCATTGAAAAATTGCCAACAATAGACATCGCCCTCGTGCATCGACTATAAGAAGTCCCCTTCAAGTGTAGCAGCGTTGGATCGGTGCAAACTCCCTTGCTGAAGTTCCTTGACGGTCTATACAACAACCAACTGAGACAGTCCTGCAAAAATTTCCCAACGAATTCAGACCTCGGTGGTGAGAGAAATCGTTAAGTTTTACAGGACTTCACCAGCAGCCTCCATATAACCAGACCAAAGGCCATCAAGTAGTTACAGCGATATCCCAACAATCCACACCTGCAGGAAGGCAGCGGGCATCTTTGAGGACGCCGTCGATGTCGATAGGTCTGTGGTCAATCGTGGAAGAAAGAATCAAAGATAACAAGCTGCAGGAAAATGCTGCGGCAATAAAACCTCGGTGGCGGTGATATTATAAGCGTCCACCTTCCTTCTTTCCCGAAAACGTCGATTCGAATTAAATCTACGTCGCTGGTGAGCTTGCTTGTTCATATGAATCGCGGAAACCCGCTGTGAATATTCTCTTTAGATCGAATGGTGCGATTCGTACTCTCGTGCAGCTTAGCTCATAACTCAGTGTTGTCACTGACCCTGTCAGACCTGGGTCAGACCCACGGTCTGATCAAATCCGTTGCCGAGTCGAGGTTGAGTCGAGGTCAAAAGGTCTGACTTTTGGCCTGGTGATGGAAATTTCCGGACGTCGGTGGCTGTCCTAGCGAAACTTCCCGTGATTCGTTAAGCGCCTATGAGCTATATGAAGCGCTAAACACTTACTGCGCTGACCCTAGTCTGACTGCCGCGTCAGAGTTTGGGTCAGACCCGGTGGGTCAGGTCCGAGGTCTGACTTCTGACCCTGACTTTGCCAACACTGCTCGGAGTCATAACCAAGCAGGGCCGGATGCAACTGAACAATCATATCGATTAGCTTCGACCTTCAAGACTCAATGATTAATCATAATGGACCACCGACCCCTTCAATCGCGCTCGGGATGCGCTTGTGCCGTGTCGGTGGCCTAATACGGACTGGTACCGTTATTCCTCGCGAATTCTCTGGACAAAGCCTTCAATCTCTCGTTCGTATAAAGGCTTTGCCAGTCATGGCCTCAAGTCTCAACTGCACCCAAGCCTTCGCATTTATACGAATACAATCTTAACGCCATTTCACGATGATCTTTGCGTATTCTGGAAATGATATCATCGTTACTGAGGAAGATTATGTCGCAATGTTCATAGATGTCGATTCGGAATATACTCCTAATAGGTGCGTATCGTGTTTCTCCATTTTCCTTCCTGTAGCCTGATGATTTTCCGCTTATTTGTAGCACACCCAAACATCCGCTCACAAAATTTCGATTCTCGACAGTTTGCGAAGATTTACGCCCATCCACCTTTTTATCCGGCAACTCCTTAGAGTCTTTCTTCATTACACAGAGGAGTAGCACCTCGCGTGTATTCCGCATGGTCAAAACGAATAACAATGGTACTTACTCGGAAAGGCTCGTCCTTTGCGAAGAGGACTCGAACCCCATCTCTGGCGACGTCTTAGCGCATTGAAATGGGTACATTCTGCCCTCCTTCAACCCACACCTCTTCATCCCCCGTTGCGTTTGGGTCCGCGCTTGTGGATATGGAACGGATGAATATTGACGAACTTACCGGCTCTCCCTAATCTCCATATTGCCAATACGATACTAGGACCGAACTCCCTCCCATCTCAATTCACATCTCAGGCCTTCAATTTTAGAATATACCGCTCGCCGCGCTGCACGTCTCTCCATCTTGCGAAATCTGCAGCTCTGTACAATTCATCTTCTCTAAAGTATCTCGCGAAACTGTACTGTAGCGCTAAGAGAAGGAACTTTCAAGTGGACCGCTGTCTTCGATCAGTATACCTTGTTTTATTTACTCCTGCTCTCCTGTATATATATCGTACTTGTAATCTAAAACAATACTCAAGAGTCATGCTCAATCGAGATAAGAGACGATCACGTGGAAGTGGCCCAATTTGTTCCCGAACCACCATGTCCGAATCGATTTTACCTGAAGAGATCCTTCCACTCTGTGGTTGAATCACTCGCCTACAATCCCGAATTCGTAGAACGCAATCTCCTCCGTTTTCACTGGAAAAAAACGCGACCAGCGAGCTTCTCTCCTTTTCTGTCGCTTGCCCACCAATTTCGACGAATTTCCTTGCCATTTCTCTTCTCGTATATCAAAGTAGATGGAGCTGAACACCTGAAGATGTTTCGAGAACAATGTATCTCGAATGCTTCCTTTGCAGCGTCTATTAGGTGTGCTAGACTTCCTCAATCTGGATCATTCAAAAGGCATCGCTGATTGTACTTAGATCACTGAGTGTGTCACTTCCTGGGCAGAACACTTTCCAAATTAC
>ML769969.1:0-26143 GCA_009733575.1 Gymnopus androsaceus JB14
CTTCGGGTCGCTTCTAATCTCCAGATACTCTTCGCTGGAACCGAACCATCTCGGGCTCGGTTCGCGACTCAACCGAAGCACGATCCTAACAGCTAAGGACTAAGCTACAGCTACAACCACTATATACTTATACTAATGTACAAGCCCAGTACCCTAAACCCTATACATAAGGTAACAATGCATGAAACAAGTATCACAACAGTGTAGATGAAGGTAAGTAATAAGTGATCATACATGCATACCCAGCACTGAATGCAGTATACTAGCATGAGGTGTGATTGAAGTGATTGAAAGATGATCACATGATCAAGAACTGTGATCATTGATTGAATGATCATACAGTGCCATCAGGCACTTCTCCAACAAGTTAGTTTTGAGCCAACTAAAATAGGTAAAATAAAAGTAAAAATAGTTTTGTAAGGAAACCGACCAAAAGAATGTGTTGGATGAAGAGAACAAATTTTCTTCTACATTTGGAATAAAGTTCTCATGGTGTTCATTTTTGAGACCAGAAATTTCGAACTTTTTACCCTACTATGCAGGCTGTTTGGTAAGCCTTAAGACTCTCTACCTGATATGCATATCTCCATATTTAAACTGATAGTGTTTAATAGTAGAGAGCCACCAAGTGTATAAAAACTGTGAAAACAAAGTCAAGGAGAATGAGACTTCAGCACTTATGAGTGCTTACATTACTATATAAGGCAGGTACCTTCCTAATTAGGGTATGACTCAGCAAGTTCATTTTCAGATGGCTGACCAAAAAATCAAAACTCAAGCCCAGGCTTAGCAAAGCATAAGCTGGGTTCCTCTACTCAAATGGAGGTGATTGCGCCTATTTCCAGGGAAAATGGCCAAGTTTTGCAGGCTAAGAAAACTTTGCAAGAAATGACACTTTTTACAGTTATTGAGGTGATAGGAAGTGCCTGATGGCACTGTACAATGATTGTACATGTATTGATGAACTGTCAAAGGAAGCAAACATAAGTAAACAACACAGCCATGCACTTAAACTGGTGCATGCTTAAGTAAGGGCCAAGGGAATATAAAGGTAAACAAAGAAAATGATAAGTAATAGTCCATGTGGCATGAGATAAGATAAACATTCATAAGAATCAAATAACTCTGACATCCCAACATCAGTTGATTCTGAAGAAGTGTTGGAGGAAGGAATTTCTTGGAACTGGCCACTGTCAAAAGCCCTGTGCCCCTATAGGGTTGGGGGAGGATGTCAGTCAGTGGAAGTGAGAGACTGGAGGTGGATTGGGGGAGGACTCACTCTCTGGAGAGGTGAGAAGAGGATGACAGTCAGTGGAAGTGAGAGACTGGAGGTGTATTGAGGGTGGACTCACTTCCTGGAGAGGTGGGAAGAGGATGACAGTCAGTGGAAGTGAGAGATTGGAGGTGGATTTGGGGGTGGACTCACAAGCTGGAGAGGTGGGAAGAGGATGACAGTCAGTGGAAGTGAGAGACTGGAGGTGGATTAGGGGGTGGACTCACTCTCTGGAAAGGTGTGAAGAGGATGACAGTCAGTGGAAGTGAGAGACTAGAGGTGGATTGGGGGGTGGACTCACTCTCTGGAGAGGTGGGAAGAGGATGACAGTCAGTGGAAGTGAGAGACTAGAGGTGGATTGGGGGGTGGACTCACTCTCTGGAGAGGTGGGAAGAGGATGACAGTCAGTGGAAGTGAGAGACTGGAGGTGGATTGGGGGGTGGACTCACAAGCTGGAGAGGTGGGAAGAGGATGACAGTCAGTGGAAGTGAGAGACTGGAGGTGCATTGGGGGGTAGACTCACAACCTGGAGAGGTGGGAAGAGGATGACAGTCAGTGGAAGTGAGAGACTGGAGGTAGATTTGGGGGTGGACTCACTTCCTGGAGAGGTGGGAAGAGGATGACAGTCAGTGGAAGTGAGAGACTGGAGGTGGATTAGGGGTGGACTCACTTCCTGGAGAGGTGGGAAGAGGATGACAGTCAGTGGAAGTGAGAGACTGGAGGTGGATTAGGGGTGGACTCACTCTCTGGAAAGGTGTGAAGAGGATGACAGTCAGTGGAAGTGAGAGACTAGAGGTGGATTGGGGGTTGGACTCACTCTCTGGAGAGGTGGGAAGAGGATGACAGTCAGTGAAGTGAGAGACTGGAGGTGGATTGGGGGTGGACTCACAAACTGGAGAGGTGGGAAGAGGATGACAGTCAGTGGAAGTGAGAGACTGGAGGTGGATTGGGGGGGTGGACTCACATCCTGGAGAGGTGGGAAGAGGATGACAGTCAGTGGAAGTGAGAGACTGGAGGTGGATTGGGGGGTGGACTCACAACCTGGAGAGGTGGGAAGAGGATGACAGTCAGTGGAAGTGAGAGACTGGAGGTGGATTGGGGGGGTGGACTCACAAGCTGGAGAGGTGGGAAGAGGATGACAGTCAGTGGAAGTGAGAGACTGGAGGTGGATTGGGGGGTGGACTCACAAGCTGGAGAGGTGGGAAGAGGATGACAGTCAGTGGAAGTGAGAGACTGGAGGTGGATTGGGGGGTGGACTCACAAGCTGGAGAGGTGGGAAGAGGATGACAGTCAGTGGAAGTGAGAGACTGGAGGTGGATTGGGGGGTGGACTCACTCTCTGGAGAGGTGGGAAGAGGATGACAGTCAGTGGAAGTGAGACTGGAGGTGGATTGGGGGGTGGACTCACTTCCTGGAGAGGTGGGAAGAGGATGACAGTCAGTGGAAGTGAGAGACTGGAGGTGGATTAGGGGTGGACTCACTCTCTGGAGAAGGTGTGAAGAGGATGACAGTCAGTGGAAGTGAGAGACTAGGAGGTGGATTGGGGGGTGGACTCACTCTCTGGAGAGGTGGGAAGAGGATGACAGTCAGTGGAAGTGAGAGACTGGAGGTGGATTAGGGGTGGACTCACTCTCTGGAAAGGTGTGAAGAGGATGACAGTCAGTGGAAGTGAGAGACTAGAGGTGGATTGGGGGGTGGACTCACAACTGGAGAGGTGGGAAGAGGATGACAGTCAGTGGAAGTGAGAGACTGGAGGTGGATTAGGGGGTGGACTCACTCTCTGGAAAGGTGTGAAGAGGATGACAGTCAGTGGAAGTGAGAGACTAGAGGTGGATTGGGGGGTGGACTCACTCTCTGGAGAGGTGGGAAGAGGATGACAGTCAGTGGAAGTGAGAGACTGGAGGTGGATTGGGGGGTGGACTCACATCCTGGAGAGGTGTGAAGAGGATGACAGTCAGTGGAAGTGAGAGACTGGATGTGGATTGGGGGGTGGACTCACATCCTGGAGAAGTGGGAAGAGGATGACAGTCAGTGGAAGTGAGAGACTGGAGGTGGATTAGGGGGTGGACTCACAAGCTGGAGAGGTGGGAAGAGGATGACAGTCAGTGGAAGTGAGAACTGGAGGTGGATTAGGGGGTGGACTCACAAGCTGGAGAGGTGGGAAGAGGATGACAGTCAGTGGAAGTGAGAGACTGGAGGTGGATTGGGGGGTGGACTCACAAGCTGGAGAGGTGGGAAGAGGATGACAGTCAGTGGAAGTGAGAGACTGGAGGTGGATTGGGGGGGGGACTCACTCTCCTGGAGAGGTGGGAAGAGGATGACAGTCAGTGGAAGTGAGAGACTGGAGGTGGATTGGGGGGTGGACTCACATCCTGGAGAGGTGGGAAGAGGATGACAGTCAGTGGAAGTGAGAGACTGGAGGTGGATTGGGGGTGGACTCACATCCTGGAGAGGGGAAGAGGATGACAGTCAGTGGAAGTGAGAGACTGGAGGTGGATTGGGGGGTGGACTCACAACCTGGAGGTGGGAAGAGGATGACAGTCAGTGGAAGTGAGGGACTGGAGGTGGATTGGGGGTAGACTCACATCCTGGAGAGGTCGAAGAGGATGACAGTCAGTGGAAGTGAGAGACTGGAGGTGGATTGGGGGGTAGACTCACATCCTGGAGAGGTGGAAGAGGATGACAGTCAGGTGAAGTGAGGGACTGGAGGTGGATTGGGGGTAGACTCACATCCTGGAGAGGTGGGAAGAGGATGACAGTCAGTGGAAGTGAGAGACTGGAGGTGGATTGGGGGGTAGACTCACATCCTGGAGAGGTGGGAAGAGGATGACAGTCAGTGGAAGTGAGAGACTGGAGGTGGATTGGGGGGTAGACTCACATCCTGGAGAGGTGGGAAGAGGATGACAGTCAGTGGAAGTGAGAGACTGGAGGTGGATTGGGGGATGGACTCACAAGCTGGAGAGGTGGGAAGAGGATGACAGTCAGTGGAAGTGAGAGACTGGAGGTGGATTGGGGGGTGGACTCACATCCTGGAGAGGTGGGAAGAGGATGACAGTCAGTGGAAGTGAGGGACTGGAGGTGGATTGGGGGGTGGACTCACATACTGGAGAAGTGGGAAGAGGATGACAGTCAGTGGAAGTGAGGGACTGGAGGTGGATTGGGGGGTGGACTCACAGCCTGGAGAGGTGGGAAGAGGATGACAGTCAGTGGAAGTGAGAGACTGGAGGTGGATTTGGGGGTGGACTCACAAGCTGGAGAGGTGGGAAGAGGATGACAGTCAGTGGAAGTGAGAGACTGGAGGTGGATTGGGGGGTGGACTCACAGCCTGGAGAGGTGGGAAGAGGATGACAGTCAGTGGAAGTGAGGGACTGGAGGTGGACTGGGGGGTGGACTCACAGCCTGGAGAGGTGGGAAGAGGATGACAGTCAGTGGAAGTGAGGGACTGGAGGTGGATTGGGGGGTGGACTCACAAGCTGGAGAGGTGGGAAGAGGATGACAGTCAGTGGAAGTGAGAGACTGGAGGTGGATTGGGGGGTGGACTCACATCCTGGAGAGGTGGGAAGAGGATGACAGTCAGTGGAAGTGAGAGACTGGAGGTGGATTAGGGCTGGACTCACTCTCTGGAGAGGTGGGAAGAGGATGACAGTCAGTGGAAGTGAGAGACTGGAGGTGGATTAGGGCTGGACTCACTCTCTGGAGAGGTGGGAAGAGGATGACAGTCAGTGGAAGTGAGAGACTGGAGGTGAATTGGGGGTGGATTCACAAGCTAGAGAGGTAGGAAGAGGATGACAGTCAGTGGAAGTGAGAGACTGGAGGTGGATTGAGGGTTGACTCACAGACTGGAGAGTGGAAAGGGATGACAGTCAGCTTGTCTTATAATTCATCACCTTTGTTCTGCTTACATAGTTTTGTAGTATATGACCATATACTACTTGGTCAATCCTGCCCTTCCCTAAAATAGAATGTGGATCCTCTGCATTACTTGGCCATATGATCTACACTCACCTATCTTATCTGCTGCTTTATCCCTCCACTTTCCTCCCACTGAATATAATTTTGGATCTCCATGTATCTAGCAGCTGTTTAATAATTTGTACTTATGAGTGAGACAATACTCCCACCTGAAAATGTGAGTGCTCCAAATAAACCAAACCATAGGATTCCAGCATTTCCAAATCCATGGTGAGCATCCCATTGCCATCAAATAAGTTTAAATTCTTATAGGGACCATAATCATTCCAAAGCTGCCCCCAGTTCCATTTCCCTGGGTAAACATCTGGATTGTCCATAAAAAATGCCTAGAGTATCATAAGTCCAGCCACTAGTTCCTGTAAACCATTAGCCATACCACAATCTTGAGGAACTTCATTGCAATGTGAGTAAACACAAAGCTACAATATTACATTGAAACCCACCAGCTGGAACCTATATTCCCATGTAGTCCATTCAGCCCCCATCATGTCCCTCCATGTGTAGACAGCTTCTCAAATTTAGATTCCAGAATGAAAAGATAAAAGCAATATTACCTGCAGAAGTTACAATTAAACATGGGTCTCCATTCACAGTCAGTTTTCCTAGCGCTTTCATTGTAAAAGCAGCCCATCTGAAAAGGATGAAAGATTCATGAACAATTTCTTTCAATCAATAAAACAGTTATGCAATTCACCCAAATTTTTGAAGGAATGATTCAAAGCGATCTCGTTCCTCCTCCCTCTTAAACCTCCTCACGATATAAGAAGTCTCCCCGGGAGCTCCTAGCATCATGCAACCAATAATGTAATAATCGGAGCCTGGAGCTGACAACAACTGCCTTTTAACATAGAAAACAAGCTGCAGATTTTACTGTTCAGTGAACTCATATACTCATAAGTTTGAAGACCCTACCGCTGCTCAAACATAAGGAGAGTTTGAAAAAGCCGCAGGCGGTCAGCTGGCGAACAATGATAGCACCAAGCATAGTACACACGTGTATTGTTGTTGTTTACCTGGAATGTGCCTCCGGATATCTGGAAATGATGTGCCCCCGGGAACATGATTCCAAGAGGTTGAGACGGTGTATGCGCTGGAGGGATACTTGGTGAAGCCATGGGGAGGAAGAATCGAAAGGATTGCAGTACAGTAATGCAGTCAGAGATATATAGCATGAACACGTTGCGAAAGCATGCTGTTGCATGCTGTGGAATATATGTTGCAAAGGCACGCTGTTTGCATGCTGTGGAATGAATGTTGCAAAGGCATGCTGTTTGCATGCTGTGGATTCGACACACAGCCCAAGCAAAATACAGCATTGATTTCTGGCAGGTTGCACAGTACATCACACAGAGGCTGGGGACAATGATCGGACAAACGAGATGCTGTTAGTGATACTTAGATCAACTGTAGATCGACTATACAGCATTGAACGGTTCTCATAACAAGCCTTAAAAGAAAGCGCTGAACCTGCTCGGTGCCAGATGGAGAAAACCCAAATACCATCATGACCGTTCAAATAGGTCCTTGAGCTCGGGATTGACCATGACATCTCTGAATTAAATAATATGAGGTTCTTTAAATGAATCGATCAAATTTCATCCATGCGAAGGCTTCAATTCCGACGAAGAAGAACAAAACCTCATAAGTTAAACACAGGTACCCGAATTTTCATCGAGTTTAGAGGGAAGAAGGGAAGAGTCTCGAGACGCTATAGCCAAGTGGTTACGGCGACAGATTAGAATTGTCCCGTGGAACGGTGATCTGTTCCTCTTTGAGGGCGCAGGTTCAAGTTCTGCTGGCGTCGAGCAACGTTCGGAATCGTAGTGCTTGATTTGTTTCTTCTGAACTTCTGGAATTGCTTGTCTACATATATATATTGTATATCTGATATAGTCTTTATTGCTTTATGTATACCTAGTCTTGTAGTCTACTCGGTCTGGTACTGGTTAATAATAACAGGCGTCAAAGCTACAACGTGGGATATTGTAATTTGAACTAGCGCCCGCTATAGTCACGCCAGTCGTTGTTTACTTCCGCTATCAACTCGTCGACGCGTTTCTTTACGCGTGTACAGTGCTGGTGATTATAGTATCTTTGCTTTGATTGGAATTACTAACAAGTGACAGTACTAGTCGGCAACATGTCGACCATAGGCAACAACCGCAGCACGAATCGACGGTCAATTTCATCCATCCCAATGCCAAATTCAACTTCAGCTAACTCAGCTTTGGCCAAAAGTACATCTGGTCGACGAATTTCAGTGGATAATTCCAATTCCAATCCTACATCGACATCGACGCCGAATAATAGATTGACTGCGAAAAATCTCAGCAGTCTCAGCACTAGTACTAGTAGCGCTAGTAATAATTCTTTACCAAGGCCACGAGCTACACCATCGATTGTTTCTAGTCGACGATCTACTGCTACGGTTCCAGTCGCAGTACCAGTCGCAGTCGCATCGAATGAAACATCTACATCGACTGTTACGACGCCCACAAGACCCCGGCCACGCGTCACTTCGACTTCCAACTCAAATTTCGGCTCACCTGCACGTACACGTGTTCTTTCGACCCCAGCAGCAGCAACGACGGCTAGTGCGACGTCTCCTGGAATCAGTCTAACGTCACCTTCACCGATGCCTACTCCATCGCGTCCTTCACGGACCACGCCACAGCGCTCAGTGAGCGGCGGGCCTCGATTGCCTTCTTCAACCCCGAGGAAATCTCCAGCGAGATCCCAATCCGAGTCGCTCGGTAGCCAAAGTCAAATTTCCACTCCCGCCGACCAACGCAGACGTATTTGCTCTCCGAACATCCTGCTCCCGCTCTCCCACTCGGACCATCATCCTCAGTTCCATCCATGTGGACAGCCGGCGACGAATCATCTTCCTTTGACTTAGATATGATCACCGAGGACGACCTCGAACTAGAGGAAAACGCCAACAACTTTGATCCTACCCTCCTCGGCGGAAACTCTGACTTGATCCCACTCTTGAACCAAGTCAACACTCTCCACATGCGCAAAATCACCTCTTATAAACGACTTTTGGAGCGCGCGCAGCATAGTAGTGCTGCTCAGCTGCATGCGTTGCAGGCAGAGGTCATCATGCTTCAGGGAGCAATTGCAGTTAGCCCAGAATGGCGGAGGGAAAAGGAATCTGCTTGATTGGGTCTGGAGGCGGCGAGGATGACCTCGATGGTCTACTTGAGGCTGGATATCTCTGTAGCAACTGTGGCGGACGCGGAGGAAAAGGCAAGAGGAAGTACTGGGCTGGATGGAGAGGGTTTGAATCCGATGAGGAGGAAGAGGATTATGATAATGACGGCGGAGGTGGAGAGCTAGTCGCAGCTCTACGCGGTCTCGGCCGCGACCCCTCCGGTAAATACATCTTTGACGAAACCCGCGTCCGCAAAGTCGTCAAACGAATGGCTCGCGAGGCACGAGGCCGTCTAATCCAAATCATCCTCGACGCCTCCCATCCAGGCGACACATCCCTCCAACTCCTCCAAAAATACCTCAAATCCACATTCGACGTCTTAGGAAACCTCTCTCAACCTCTTGCACTGCGTGTCCTTTTATATTTCCCCGTCCCGAGCATGCTGCTCCCACTCTCCCACTCGGTCATCCTCAGTTCCATCCATGTGGACAGCTGGCGACTTTGACCTGGATATGATCACCGAGGATGATCTCGAACTAGAGAAAAACGCCAACGACTCTGATCCTACCCTCCTCGGCGGAAACATGACTTGATCCCGCTGCTCAGTTGCATGCATTGCAGGCAGAGGTCATCATGCTCACAGGGAGCAGCTGCAATTGGCCCAAAATACCGGGGCAAAAGAATCTGTTTGTCGGGTCCGGTGGCGGCGGGGATGACCTCGATGGTCTACTAGAAGCAGGCTATCTGTAGTAACTGTGGCGGACACGTAAAAAAAGGCAAGAGGATGTATCGGGCTGGATGGAGAGAGTTTGAATCCGATGAGGAGGAAGAGAAGTATGATAATGTCGACGACAGCGGAGAGCTAATCGCAGCTCTACGCGGTCTCGGCCGAGACCCCTCCGGTGAAGACATCTTTGACGAAACTCGCGTCCGATATTGTAGCCGTCTAAAAGAGTGTCAGTACACTCATTTACAATATGCATTATGCGAACGGACGTAACCGCTCGATATCCTCTGAATTCTGCCAACTGTTTTTCATGACATCGGTCAAAACACCAAGAGCGCGAGAGAGCTCGTGCTGAGTCTAGAAAGAACATCAGAATTATGAACACAATTGACGGAGAAAACGCACCTGTGCAACCTGAACCAACCTCAGCGCAACAGCTGCCCCGCCGACTCTCCAAAGCGCATTATCCAAACATTTAGCCTTCATCACAAACACATCACCCTTTACAACAAACTCCCTCCTCGAAGACGCCTGATCAGCCTTTCCACCAGAGCCATTCCCAAGACCACTTCCACCCAAAGCAGGAATACTACGACTAAACCCAGAAGCAACGCAGTTTAATGGACTGAGTGCAAAGATGATTGCGGATTCTGGTAAGCCAATGCCGTCTTTTACAGCTTTAACGATGGAGGAGGAGACTTGGGTCATCATTATCGCCGAAGCTCCATTAGCGTTCGGTGAAAGTGGTGTAGCAGGGGGAGGACGTTGAGAGGCGGCAAGTTGGATATTGGAAAGAAACATGTTGAGTGAAGTCGAAGCTTCATAGGTCAAGAACTTTGCTAAAGCGGGGTCTTGGAAACTTCCGAAATAACGAGGGCCCAGGTGATGGATGAACCGAGGGATGTCGTCCCCTGGAGGAGTGTTAGCAATGCTTCGATCTAGGAAAGAGAACGACTCACCGAGTGGTAGAGCAATCATATAGCAGGAAGCAAAGCACCAGCTCATAGTCACATCTTTCGAGTTATCACCGATGATATACTCGATCGCGGGTTGCGCTGATGATATGCTTGGCTTTGGATAGAACCAGTTCAAGGTGTCTGTAAGTACACCGTCAATGAACAGACCTATAGACATGGCATTAGGACAATGTTAATTATCGCGATCAACACGTACGAATACTCGGATTCGAGAACCGATCTCTTCCAGGGTAGTGTACCAGTGTAATATGCGTCCACTTGGCTCTTAAAATACGCGCTTGGGTGAATTCAACAGACTGTTTATTGCTAGCGGAGGAGAACTCCAGTTTTCCATCGTGCTGCAACCGCAGCGATAACAAATCTTCAGACATTCCCGACATGCGCGTGGAGAAGAGCATTTGAGATGTGCCCATTTGAGGTAGTTTGTCGATCCATAGCCATATCTAGAACGAGTTTAAAAAGCGATTTGACAAAGGTTCAAAACATCATACACGTACCATGAATGTAAATCCAGTGACTGGCAGCGATTTTACGCCCTCTTGTGTGAGAAATAGCCCCGCCGAAGAGCGGAAAGAAAAGTGTTCCAGCCACCTTGACTTCATTCCAGCTCTAATCAACTCCAACAGGTCCATATCAAGCGTGCCGTCGTCTTTGATAGACCGTTGAAACATGCCTCGAGCGACAGAAGGTGAAGCGCCCATGTCTAGTAGCTTTCGAGCCAGTTTTAGCACCACGGTTTTTTCCTTCTTCTCCTGCACCTTGGGAAGATGCTCCAGTAGAGGCTGAATAACTTCCGGCACGCTGAGTATAGCACGGTTGCGATGGTTCAACCCCGTAAGAAGCTCGAAAAGTTTAAGAATCGCGTATGATTTTGGAGCAGAGTTCCAAAGGAGATATATTGCCTTCGTTTTTAAGCTAAGAAGACGGCGTGAATTCAAAGTCGCTTAGCCAGCGCAACCGCAAAAGACGCTTCCCAGCCAAATGCAAAGCGGGATGTAAAAAGGTGGTTTATAACAGCTGAATACAGCCTGCATATCGCGTCGAACACCGGAAAGACAGGCTGAATTACAGCCAGCCAACTGCGAGATTGAGTAAAAAAGGTTCAATGACGCGGCTGAGTACAGCCTGCAAATTGAGCACTCAACTGTGCAAGTATGATGTTGGGCTCCGACGGGGATCTTCGCAAATTCACTGAACGACAAAAGCAAAAGATTGATCCATCCAGCAGTAGTGATGATGGAAACTGAATATCCCAAGTTAATACAAGTTAAAGAGGAAGAATGAGAACTTACGTTTCTTGCAGATATCGTTCTGCACCTCTTTCTCGGCGCAACAATCGTGGAACGTCTTCCCAAGACTAGCCTGACCG
Organism: Gymnopus androsaceus JB14; assembly: GCA_009733575.1. Classification (NCBI taxonomy): domain Eukaryota; kingdom Fungi; phylum Basidiomycota; class Agaricomycetes; order Agaricales; family Omphalotaceae; genus Gymnopus; species Gymnopus androsaceus. The sequence continues at coordinate 11,475 of ML769969.1, forward strand.
CCCATACCACAACCCAGTGACAACCCGACTTCGGATAGATAGATGTACTAATACAACTCGTATGGATCGGTGATGCCCGACACGCTGAGCCTCCGCGGTCGCAACTAGACTGTAAAGCAAAACTGGGTCGGTTCAAGCAATGATATCGTCAGGAAGACCATAGGCCAACGTGCCATCCGGTGCGACTATGCAACTGAACGAAAAGGCTTTCGGAACAAATACGCATGCGCCCTTCTTGAGCTTGAAGAACCATTGGCCACCTTCACCGGCCCAAATATCACACTTGTCGCTGTGTTGGAGCTTGACTTTGGATGCCTCCTCGGGGGTGACTTCAATCGTTGGGATGCTGAACTTACAGTCTGCAAGTTGTTTTGAAAGCGAATGATTCGGCTGAGTACAGCCTGAAATTAGCAATGAGACGAAAGACAGCGTGAGTGAGATCATTTCAGAGTTGATGGCGGCTGAATACAGCCTGCAGATTGGCGATGAGACGAAAGACAGCGTGAGTGAGATCGCGTTTCAGAGTTGATAGCGGCTGAATACAGCCTGCACATTGTCCAAAAAATCCTGCGTTCAACGTTCAAGATCCATACAGAGACGAGAGAGAGAAAACGATGATCAGTTGAGCGGTTACATGGTGGCGGCGGAACTTGAGAAACGACGTTGGCGCCTAGGGCTTTTTGAACGAAGCACTTGCTCGAGAAGGACACGTTACGAGTGGCAAAGTGGAAACAAGACGAAAAAGAATCAATAAGAGAATGGATTTATACCTTCGAGGCCGATCTCGATTGTCGAAGGTACGAGACGAGACTGCTACATCGTAGACAGTCTATGAAATGATGGAAGTAAGGATAACTTGATTAGACGCCTGAATGCGGGGTACATGGCACCTTCGATAGTAAACTCTCCGCGAGCCTCCATCTCCCAGCGAGTACGTGAACTACCCCAAGGCCCAACTTCACCAGAACCTGTGACGACTATAACTTTCTCTAAATCGATCAGACCACGAAGTTTGGTGAAATCGACGAGAGTTTCCTGAGTCTCGAGATCAGGGAAGTTGAAGCGGAAATTAGCGCTGAGGGAGAATGTCGACAGTCTGGATCAAACGTTCTGCGTCAACTCCGTTGAGAATCTTGTAGTCGGCGGCGTTGTCACGAGCGATAGCGCGACGGAGATCACTCTTCTTCATTAGAGAGCTTCGAATACGAGTAGTGATTTCGGCCAGGTCAGAGAGTCGGTCCATCCCACCATTGAGATCAGCCCAGATCGGTTCAACTTGGGTGATACTGAAAAGAAGAGGGTGCATAAGACCTAGGATGTTGAAAGCCATCTCCTTCGCAGAGAACGTGCGCACGCCATAGCTTTCGAGCTCGTGAGCAACAATGTTTGTTGGCCCCATAAGCGTGGTACCACGAGTCCACCTAGTAAAAGAATGTTAGAAATGCCCGAGGCTCGACAAAACTTGCAACGTACCCAATGACAGCCCCAGCGAGACAAAGATATTCACCCCAGCTTTCTGATGCCCAACGCTGGAAGAGCGTTTCCAAAGAGATCTTTGACTCGGAGTACAAGCCGTCGTTACCGAACAAACCGTGGTTGGGGGATAGAGGGAGAATGACCTGTGTCGGACAAGTGAGGAATTGTCGGCTGGCTTTCTTTCCCTTTACTGCTCCCAGATATATCCTTCATTGGCAAGGGGGACGGTAAGACCTTGAACAACACCGTGCCTCTGAAGGTACGAAACAACAGGGTTTCTATGCGCGTCGTCCGCCTGGAAGTCAACAGATCCAACCTTGTGGAAATTCTTCAACTGGTCTTGGATGAAGATATTGCCGGTAACTGAAAGCTCGCGGAAGGAGACCGATCCTTGAACGAAACCTCAGACTGCACTCGGAAGACAAGGGGAAGTCCGGCAGTGAGAGATTGGGACTCGTCTTCCCAGTCAAACCACTCCTTCGATTGCAGAACTCCCACATCAGCATCGTTGCCCAAAGTGACAATGTAGTCGGGTTCCGGTCAACTCGAAAGTATTTTGGTAGTCGGTGAAGACACCACGGTAAAGGAATGCAGAAACAACCTCGACAACGGGTTTTCCATCGCGATAGACGTGACCCTTGACCTTGACGACCTTGCCAGGCGCAGTATTGACCACAGAAACAATGTTCGCCTCGGATCTGCAAACGTCGCCGGCCTGGAAAGAACGAGCACCTTTGATCATGCGGAAACTGTTCGACAAATGGACGAGTTTGAGCACGATGGCCGAAGGGAAAATGGACTTGATGATAGCCTATCGAACAACAAATTAGATCATTAAATAAGAGAAATAAAAAAATGATACGCACTTGCCAGCCAGCAACAATAGCAAAGTCCATAGGTGCGCTAATCTTATCAGTCCTCACAGACTTGAAGGATTCGTCGTTGTTCCCAACGATGGAGCAAAACTTCTCAATATCATTTGCATTGAGAGTGACCTCGGGGCCAGTGAACGTATCGTGAACGTCCAAATCAGGAAGATCCTGATCATCGCCGCACCAAAGCTTCCAGTAGAAGGCCTTGATACGGTTATTCCGTCCAGCAACGATCTCGTGAATAGGAGCGGATCCCATCGAAGGCTTGCACTTGAACTGCAAAGTGAGCGGTACAGAAACTTGACGACGCTCTTCAAAGATAGTCACATCGATCAAGTTGGTAGAAGCGTTGTACACAATCTCGGTCGCTCTGAACTCGGAGTCGTGCAAACCATACGAACGAGCTCCTCCATACGCAACAACCAATTTCGGCTGGCCGTTCGAGAGGCCCACAACAACCTTTTCGTGAGGACGAGGGAAGAAGAGACGACAAATAGGATTGGAGATGTAAGAAGAGCCTTGAACGATGCTAGGAGATCCAACGAGAGCCTGGAGCCAGTTCAATTCGGAACCGGCGAGACTGGCAAGCCAAGAGACGTTGGTAGGAAGAGATTTGCCGAATTGGTAGACAATCTCTTTCGTTGATGCTGACTTTGACACCAGCGGGGACCAGAAGGCTGAGGAGCAAGATATTCGACGGTGGGGATGGTCGATGTATCACCGCCGTAACTGCGCTTCAAGACACTGGCAATGAGCGAGGAGTTGACATTCCCGAGCATGTCCTTGATCGGTTCGTCCTTGACCATCCAATGCTTCACCGCAACAGGGCCCTGCAGAATACAGACACGCTCAGGATCCTGGTCAAAGACGGCCTCAATATCCTCTGCAGCCCAAAGAGAGTCCTATAGAAAGAAAATACATAAGAAATCATATCCAGGATTAAATGAAATTGAAACAATTACCTTTTTGAACCAGACCTCAAACGACGCATCAAGAATAGGGATGAATGGAACAGGCTTCTGACCCCGCCTCTGAGAGATGGCAAGGAAGAAACCCGAGTCATCAGCAGAAAGAAGCTGCTGAGTAGCCAGAGGGTAAGTCTTGAAGAAGCTCTCGACACAAGGAAGAGGGTCGTTCAAGGAATTGTAGGACTGCAACACGGAAGTTTTCGTGCCTGATCCATTGACACCAGCGAACCGTTCCTCGATTCTCCGCATCCAGTCTCCGGTGAGGTTACGAAGCGATATATCAACCCAACGCTGCTCGTGCGCAACGTACATCAAACGAACCATACGCAAGACTGACTCTTCGTAGGTCATGTCCCGCAACTCCGCAACACTCCCATCCTTCTTCCAACCGAACCACGGCTTGCTGAAATCCCGATTGAGCTTCTCGGTGACTTCTCCGCGATGCTCCGACAACCAAGCCTCACGCTTCTCCTTTGGCAACTTGAAGACCGTGTCGTCGAATTCCTTCCACAACTTGACAGCGCGAGTAGCAACTTTGTGGATAGGTTCCCCGAGCTCTGAATGAACAGTGAGAACACCACCCGTCGGCTTCGCGTAAGTGCCTTCCCACTGTTGATCGTCGACACCGGAGCAAGCGACGATGAGGTCCTTCACGGAGGAACTGGTGTGAGCGTCCTTGGCGACCATGACACGACTTCCAAAGAGGAAGCCGTCGTAAGGCATGGGCTGGAAACCAAATTCAAGAGACCAATCTCCAGTCAGGTAGGGCCAAACGTCTTCAGCAGCCCCAAACCCAGATCCACCAACGAGAATAATATTGTCCTGCTTGCGAATATCCCTGTAAGTCGAGAGCATAGGTTGATGGAAGTCCTCGAACGAGTGGTGACCACCAGCACGACCACCAGTCCACTGCATGATGATGGGGAAGTCGGGATTGGCAGCAGCAATATTGATCACCTGGCGAATACCATCGACCGAGCCAGGCTTCAAACCGAGATGCTTGATACCAGCAGACCTGAGCCCTTCGATGATTTCAGCCGCCTTCTCGGTACTAGGAACGCCCGCGCCAATGCAGAATCCTTCGATGGGGAATCCTTCCTTCCTCAGCTCCTGCCAGAGAGGGAACTGGAAGCCGAACTGAGCGGGATTGATGTAGATGCAGTTGAGGGTGATTCCGGCACCCTGGGGAATTTTCAACTGGATTTCGATAACCTTGGCATGGAGGGCGTTGGCGTTGTAGTGTCCGCCACCAGCCAACTCGACGTGGTAGCCAGCATCGAGAACCGCGCTCACGAACCCTGCCTGGACGGTGGAAGGAGTCATACCAGGAACCATGATCGGTGGCTTGCCCAAAAGACGGGAGAAAGGAGTGTCGAGGTGGATCGTACCATCCCTGGAGAGCTATTAGTATCGATTCAAGAACATGAATTTATCTGTACTCACTTGCTCTTGACAAGACGGGGGGCAATCTTTTCAGCCCAGTTCTCCTCCCGCTTGATCTCAGTGGAGTTGTACAACTCGGCGTCGGTAACTGCGCTTTGAGCGAGGAACTGACGTTTCCAAGCATGTCCTTGATCGGTTCGTCCTTGACCATGGAATGCTTCACTACAACACTGCTGCTCCTGAAAACATTCCTGGACAATTTCTCCGCGTGTTTCTCAATGGACGATGTCAATCTTCTTGACTTTGAGATAATTGAGCACATTTTCCATAGTCTGCAGCGCGACTAGCTCTCCGGCGGAAATGCTACTGTTGTCCCTATAATAGAATGAGTAAGAAAGGTAGCCGAAAAGCGGATTGGACCACACAACTCAACATTGTAGTTAGCAATTCCCAGAAGAATTCCAGTGAGCTGAAAAATGGTTGTGTTGAAAACGAAGACTGTCCCGGATTCGGCTGAGTACAGCCTGAAATTGGCATTGAGCAACATATCGTGAACAGCAGGCTATTAATGCTGAATACAGCCTGCAAGCCGTTTAGAAACAAAAAGCATTCGGCTGAGTACAGCCTGAGATTGGCGATTAGGAAAGACGGTGCGATAAAGAGCTATGAGATTGCCGATAAAGAAGTCGGCTGAAAACAGCCTGCAAGTTGGTTCGAAAAGAAAAGACTTGAAATTCCCAGGCATCGATAGCAAGGAAGGTCGCCAAAAAAAATGATGCTGCACAAGATCCATACAGAGACCGGAGAGAGGAAAGGAAGCTCAGTTGAGCGGTTACATGATGATGGAACTTGAGCAAGGACGTTGGCGCCTTTATTAGCAAATCTAAGTAATAACGCTACACATGGTTGAGCTAATCTAGCTGCAATGGCTAGGTTCAACATTCAGCCCTTTTGAATGCAGATAGCGTTTAATACCTAAAGTACGAGCACTAATAGATTGTACCAAACGTATACTTACTCTGAAAGTTATTTACCAAAAACTTTTTACACTTGTCCAAAATGTTCGATGACTCCCAGTCATTTTCCCAATTTATCTTTGAGGTCGCGTTCGGCGTCAACATGCAACATTGGCGGATGTTTGCCACAGGTATAATATCTGCCTGTCGAGGGACTCCATCCAGTTCCAGCTTATTGACAGCATACATCATGGAATCCTTTCGGGGGGAATCCTGGAATTTTGAGTACCACTCAATAAATGCAAGGGGCTTTCCCATATAATTCTTCCACTCATTAGGCGCCTTTTGTTGAAGGAGCGGTGTACCTATAACATCCGGAAGGTAGAAGATTACTCGGATTCGACCAGCGCGACACCCTAAACACAGAGAGTAAGATCACGACAGTCAATTGTTATTGTTTTCTTACCTGCCACCCCTGTGGACTCTGCTGTGTCACTGTCCATAACGAGGACGGTATTCGAAGCGGCTCACTTCTGAACCCTTCCATATGGGGACCGCCTTCACAGTTTCCATATATTCTTTGTCTTCAAATAAGCTCGTTGGAGAGATTTTGACTTGGTGCCATATATCCAAAGAATCAAAGACAAGTGAGGCTTCAAGTGCCATGGCTCTCAAGAGCGGTGCAGGACGGAGGCCATTTAAGAAAAGCTTCAGAACAGCGATGAAGGTGGGCACGCAATGGTCACGAGCAATTTTCTCGATGTGCTTTTTTGACTCTGGTGCGCGCTTGGCCAATCGGATGCCCAAGTTCACCTTCTTGGGTACTACTGCCTCCTTCTCATCAATGACGGTGACTACCTCCTCATCAACATTAATGACAGTGACTGGCATCAAATCCTCCTCCTCCTCCAATTCAATGCGGCTTTTCTCCTTCCTAAAGAAATCATATGAAGCTACCTTCTCCTGTCGAGAAAGCCAGTTAATCATCTGTGGGAAAGTGTTCCTCTTGTTGCTCGCTCTCCAGCCATCTTTAGCAAAAGTGATATGAAGATGTTCGAACATTTCTGTATTGACATTGTCAGTTGTTCCTTGACTCTCAATGGATGGGATATAGTGTAAGAGCGAATGGAACTTGGGAATGTTGAAGTCACGACGAACTCCTGATTGCAAGAAGTAATCCCTTTTGAGATGCCATGTGTCTAACGCATCTTGCATGTATTTTAGGGTCCTACCATCGTGAGAAGGATATTGTGCGAGAAGAATGAAATCCAAGAGCGCGCGAGCTGCGAAAATACCATCGGAAGGTATCTTACCAACAAGACAGGCAATAAGGATCTTTGCAAGGTTTTTTCTCTCTGGGCCAGTCACCTGGCTGAGCTTCGATATGCCATCCTTGAAATGACGAACACCAAGTGCAGGAGGAAGAGACTGTAGTCGTGAATCGAACTCATCCTCAGTCATTAAGAACTGGATCCAAGCGATCAAGTGCTTTATGATTCCCTGGAAGAGTTGGTGGAGGACATCAGGTGCTATTGCATTATGGATATCACAGTAGGGTAAGTCTTTCCAGAAGGGATCATAGCTCCCACCAGCAACGTCATCTTCCATCGCTCTTGTGTACGCAGCATTGGGACTTTTCGTGCCCAATCTTGCGTTTCTGATGATTTTTTCGGTCCATCTTTGGCTGCGCGGTTTACAATGGAGCACCTTGTCCTGGAGTTGAGTTGCTTTTACACGACACTTGGGGCATGTTCCATATTTGGCACATGCAACCAAGCACTGCTCAGGGTAGTTGGCAACATAGGAGGAAATGATTGGGTGAACCATCCGTTGTTCACCATTACCGCCAGTCATCACAGCGCCATGGAGACCTGCTTGCTTAAGTGGTGAGAGAACCTCCGCCATTGACCGATGGAAGAGCTCATAGTTTCGCAGGCGTAATGTTTTCTTCGAAAAACCTTTCTTTTTGCCTGGTTTGTTGGTTGACAAATATGCAATAAGCATGCAGGCTTGTGAATTTGATCTCCGTCTTAGTGCTTTCGGAAGGTTCCCAATTGTAAGGTAGACCGGATAGGCTGACTTCCCACCACTAAAGTTGGTAAGTTGCGTCTTGTCGGACGCAAGAATCACAGGAGCTACGGTAGCACCACAAGGTAAGCAGGCCTAATATAGTCAGTGAGAATTGAACTGGAAGATTGTACGCGTACAGACCTGTACAGCATGCCACGTGTGGGCAGACCACATCTCGTGAAAGATACAGTCCTTAGGATTACGTTCTTCTGTTGCAAAAAACTTTCCTGGCTTGTAGACCAAGTGCTCAGCATAGGCAGGATCCCCCCAAAGACCACGGATTGCCTCCAGAGGATCTCTATGATGGACAAGGAAATGCTCTTTGGGCCGATCTTTGAACGTGAATCTTTTCATTTTCCATGAGCCGCAACGTTCTGGGAGCTGGTCAATGATCTCGAACAGGGTCCGGGCATCTTTGAAGGATATACCCAGTCGATCTTTGACCTAAAATTAGTTCAGCTAGGTGAAAAAGGAAACACAAATATTTATCTCACCCCTGGGATGGCCAGTAGACGATTCAGCGATCCTTGCCCTATATTCTCTCTTACAGCCCACAGAGCTATTTCCCAGTCAAGCTGAGAGGAAAAGGGAGCGTAATCCGTATCAGTTGATCGGTCTGTCTTTTTGTCAGACAATCTTTCCCAGCGCTCTCGTATATCCGGCTGTACGCCGTCAGCAATGACAGCGCCAGCAGTCTCATGCCAGTCAATAACTCTGGCTTCCAAGACATCATCGAGGCAGCGGATAACAGGCGAGTCAGGTGGAGTTGACATAGGCGAATCAGTTGGAGTTGACATAGGCTCTGGAGGCTGGAGGTAATGTATGTTAGAAGGATGCAGCAAGCCTTGCCGATTTAAAGAGTTGCCCTCCGTGATTTCTAGCGCCAAAGTATTGTCGATCATTGTATGACCGCCCACCGTCTCTTCGTCGACCGTCTCGTCATCGACCTCCTCTTCATCGCTGACCAGCGTAAAATCCTGGCCATCTGAAAAGGTGGAGAATGTATCATCGTCCACGCCGTCGTCCTCCTCATCAAGGCAATCATGGTAATCGTAGCGGGCGTCATGGGCAGCGCGCGCAGGATCGTCAACATCCATATCGCTGTGATCGTCACGAACATCGAAGTCGAGATCCATTTGGAGATCATCTTCAATATCCTCAATAGGAGTAGAGCCATGATTATCTCGTGGCGGGTGGGGGGGATGAGAAGGTAGATGGGGATGGGGAATAGGCGTTGGTTCAGACGCCGGAGAGAAATCCAACAAAGAATATAGTGCATTGAAGGCTTCGATGTGCCGTGAGTCTAGAGATCTACTCATATGCGACTGCAACGACCTCGACGTCGCAAACATATGGCGGCAGCCATCGACTTGACAAGCAAATTCCAAATTCATGGCTAGGGGGGAAGAACAAGATGGAGCAGGGATCAATCAGATATATCAGGCTGCATGTAACTTTTCAACGAGCTTCTATATATACTGTATCCCATATCCCAAGGCCTTGAATATTAATAATTATCGTGGCGTTTCCCCAATCGAAAAGGTGGCAATAAGCAAGCTGAGTACAGCCTGAATGTAAGGATCATGGTAGCATCATGATGCTCTGCACATGATAGGTTTTAAACATAGCTCTTTTAAACATAGCTCAGATGCCTTGCCTCCCCATATTCCTCTGAAGGAATAAGGTAGCGTCAGGGAGATACAATCAGGAAAGGCTTTATTAGAACGTACCGATGCGTAGTGAATGATTTCAAGAGGCTGAACAGAGCCTGCAAGAAGATTCGACATATTCTTGAAAGGGATTGAGCAAGACTCAAATAAAATACTTGAGTCCTAGTTTGAAGCTGAGTGTCGCTTGCAACATTCCGTCCGTTTTAATCTAAGAAAGACGTAAGCTCAAAGGCAATGCAGCTGCAAGAGATTCTCACCCCGGCAAATTCCATGTTACACGCAAAATTGTGATATTTCTAATGGCTGAATACAGCCTGCTGATCGTGTCGAAAGCTGCAAAGACGATATAGGTTGCAGTCGAGAGTTGATGACAAGATACAGATAATAATAGTCTCTGAATGCATCGTAGATGAAATAAGGGTAAAGCAGCCTCTAGAACTCGTTTATAGCGACTGAATAGAGCGTTGAAAAAAGCTTGGATTTCGGCTGAGTAAAGCCTGGGATTAGCATTGTCGGTGATTAGTCGAATACGATATCCAAGTCCTTCAGGAGCGGTCGAAAAGAATTCGGCTGAAGACAGCCTGAAATCGGAACGTCAGGAAGATAAACAGAGCACAGCACTAGAGATGGGGAATAGAGAGATAGATGGCTGACGGTACTTGACTACATGATGGAAGAACAAAGGAATTGGATAAGGTGCGAAGCGACTTGATACGTTGCTCTGCGCAGGCAGTCATCCCACAGCATTGACAGCATTGACCGATTCAAAACCATCTCCGCCAGGAATATCATGATCTAAACGAAACATTTAAACGGTAAGATCCAACGACATAGACGGAGCAACGCACCGGAGTAGAAAGAACAATATTATCCAGGGCGGTCCTGAAGCATCTGAGCTCGGGGCAATATGCATCCGGTTTGAACTCGGGATCTCGAGAAGGCCGTTGATCTGATGAAAAAATTGGGGTCAGTAAAGCTTCATACCAGAAATGGCTTAATGAGAGCATACCGATGAAAAGAGGATGTATATTGGAACGCAAACGGCTTGAGTGCAGCTAGCAAGAAGATTCGACAGATCCACTTCAACGGGACCAGTGAGACTCGAGAATAAGACGCAAGGTTGGGTATATGGGACGGCTTATAAGATGAGTACGCCGAGTATGGCTCGCTACGTTGCGATTCAATCTATGGCCAAGATATGAGTTCAACGCCAATTCAACTCCATTGGAGACATACCGAGTTAAGATCAGGACGCCCTTATTCGACGGTAAAAAGTAATTAAAACGAATCAAAAATAAAATACAGAGAAAGCAGCCTCTGAACTTTTTGACAGCGGCTGAATTCGACCTGTAAGTGGCTTCGACTTGCGATTCGGCTGTCGATAGCAAGGTTTAAAGACCGTGCTGTATAAAAGATTGGCAAAGTTACTAGCGGCTGAAAAAAAGCCAGCAAGTTGGTTCCAACACGAAAAGCATTCGGCCTGAAATTCGCTACGAGACGAAAGACAGCTCGATAAAGAACTGTGCGGTTCCTTTGGGATGCTGAACTTACAGTCTGCAAGTTGTGTCGAAAGCGAATGATTTGGCTGAGTACAGCCTGAAATTGGCGATGAGAAAGACAGTGTGAGTGAGATCGTTTCAGAGTTGATGGCGGCTGAATACAGCCTGCAGATTGGCGATGAGACGAAAGACAGCGTGAGTGAGATCATTTCAGAGTTGATAGCGGCTGAATACAGCCTGCACATTGTCCAAAAAATCCTGCATTCAACATTCAAGATCCATGCAGAGACGAGAGAGAGAAACGATGATCAGTGACGGTGGAACTTGAGAAACGATGTTGGCGCCTAGGGCTTTTTGAACGAAGCACTTGCTCGAGAAGGACACGTTACGAGTGGCAAAGTGGAAACGAGACGAAAAAGAATCAATAAGAGAATGGATTTATACCTTCGAGGCCGATCTCGATTGTCGAAGGTACGAGACGAGACTGCTACATCGTAGACAGTCTATGAAATGATGGAAGTAAGGATAACTTGATTAGACACCTGAATGCGGGGTACATGGCACCTTCGATAGTAAACTCTCCGCGAGCCTCCATCTCCCAGCGAGTACGCGAACTACCCCAAGGCCCAACTTCACCAGAACCTGTGACGACTATAACTTTCTCTAAATCGATCAGACCATGAAGTTTGGTGAAATCGACGAGAGTTTCCTGAGTCTCGAGATCAGGGAAGTTGAAGTGGAAATTAGTGCGAGGGAGAATGTCGACAGTCTGGATCAAACGTTCTGCATCAACTCCGTTGAGAATCTTGTAGTCGGCGGCGTTGTCACGAGCGATAGCGCGACGGAGATCACTCTTCTTCATTAGAGAGCTTCGAATACGAGTAGTGATTTCGGCCAGGTCAGGGAGTCGGTCCATCCCACCATTGAGATCAGCCCAGATCGGTTCAACTTGGGTGATACTGAAAAGAAGAGGGTGCATAAGACCTAGGATGTTGAAAGCCATCTCCTTCGCAGAGAACGTGCGCGCCATAGCTTTTGAGCTCGTGAGCAACGATGTTTGTTGGCCCCATAAGCGTGGTACCACGAGTCCACCTAGTAAAAGAACGTTAGAAATGACCGAGGCTCGACAAAACTTGCAACGTACCCAATGACAGCCCCAGCGAGACAAAGACATTCACCCCAGCTTTCTGATGCCCAACGCTGGAAGAGCGTTTCCAAAGAGATCTTTGACTCGGAGTACAAGCCGTCGTTACCGAACAAACCGTGGTTGGGGGATAGAGGGAGAATGACCTGTGTCGGACGAGTGAGGAATTGCCGGCTGGCTTTCTTTCCCTTTACTGCTCCCAGAATACGCAACAAGTTGGTCAACATGATGCGGTGAGCCAACTCGGACTTGTCGTCGATACCGTCAATCTCACGGCCGTTCTCCGGAATGCCGGGAAGAATGAAATCGAGATCCATCCCGAGAGTGCTTCGAGCCTTGGTTGAAAGCTACAGCGGTAAGAGCAGGTCCACGCAAAAGATGCATCAAGGTGTCCATGAGCAGTAGCGTGAGACAAACGGAGAAGACGAATGGAGATGACCGGGAATGGCATCGATATCGACCAAGTCAACCAAAATCTTGATGTGGACAAAACACAAGACATGTTAAACGGATCCAATGACATAGACGGAGCAACGCACCGGAGTAGAAAGAACAATATTATTCAGAGCGGTCCTGAAGCATCTGAGCTCGGGGCAATATGCATCCGATTTGAACTCGGGGTCTCGAGAAGGCCATTGGTCTGATGAAAAAATTGGGGTCAGTAAAGCTTCATACCAGAAATGGCTTAATGAGAGCATACCGATGAAAAGAGGATGTATATTGGAACGCAAACGGCTTGAGTGCAGCTAGCAAGAAGATTCGACAGATCCACTTCAACGGGACCAGTGAGACTCGAGAATAAGACGCAAGGTTGGGTATATGGGACGGCTTATAAGATGAGTATGCCGAGTATGGCTCGCTACGTTGCGATTCAATCTATGGCCAAGATATGAGTTCAACGCCAATTCAACTCCATTGGAGACATACCGAGTTAAGATCAGGACGCCCTTATTCGACGGTCAAAAGTAATTAAAGCGAATCAAAGATAAAATACAGAGAAAGCAGCCTCTGAACTTTTTGACAGCGGCTGAATTCGACCTGTAAGTGGCTTCGACTTGCGATTCGGCTGTCGATAGCAAGGTTTAAAGACCGTGCTGTATAAAAGATTGGCAAAGTTACTAGCGGCAGAAAAAAAGCCAGCAAGTTGGAAAAGCATTCGGCTGAGTACAGCCTGAAATTCGCTACGAGACGAAAGACAGTGCGATAAAGAACTGTGCGGTTCCTTTGGGATGCTGAACTTACAGTCTGCAAGTTGTTTCGAAAGCGAATGATTTGGCTGAGTACAGCCTGAAATTGGGGTTGAGATCGTTTCAGAGTTGATAGCGGCTGAATACAGCCTGCAAATTGGCGATGAGACTGAAAGACAGCGTGAGTGAGATCGTTTCAGAGTTGATAGCGGCTGAATACAGCCTGCAAATTGACCAAAGAATCCTGCGTTCAACGTTCAAGATCCAAGATCCATACAGAGACGAGAGAGAGAGGAAACGGTGCTCAGTTGAGCGGTTACATGGTGATGGCGGAACTTGAGAAATGACGTTGGCGCCTAAATCGTGGCTAAATCGTGGGCAATCAGGAGATTAGGTGTTCCATGCGCCCGCAGATTTGGCCTTACAATACATGCATCAGCCAGGACTTGAGCCTAAAACTCTTGCTCCATATGATTCTACTCGTACCATATATCATGCAGTAGGTAAGAAAAAATACAAAATCGCATGGTAGAGTAGTAACGTGTTGAGATACAAAGGAATCAAGTTGTGTATTGTCCATGTTGGATAGGATTCGAACCATTCCGGTAGTAGGATGCACAGGACAGGAGTACGAGCAAGAAGAGATAGAAATGACACGTGTACAACAAGTTTTCGACATATTATCATCAGAGGCAACCTTCGTTCAACAGTTCCTGAGCCAATCTCAAACGCTTGCCAACCATATCGTCAGTAAATCGTAGGCGGTGCGTTGCATCCAAGCTTCCATCCACGAAACCCAGGTCAATGATGTGTCTGAGGTGCCAAAGCGTATGGACACCGCAATCATACATATTGGGCTGAAATGGCACCTGTGATACGCTTTTAGTGAGAGGCCAAGCAGAGCGATTAGATACAGCGTACTTTGGCGTGGGGATCGTACTTCCAGTCAGCCAAGTCACCTCTTAAGTGTACAACTTCATTTCGGGAACGAATGACTGCCAAGGTCTCCGCAAGCCACATCAAAGCCTGATGAACAATTAGCCCATAATACACGCCATCTTGTTTTACGGAAGTACCATCATCAATTCTTTGTTTTTGCGTTGTTCTGGGGGTTTACAGCGATTCGTTAAACACAGGTCTCGGAGACTGTCGTATATATTGATGCATTTCCAAGCAGTAATAGAGCCAGTTAGAAATTTACGCACTGTCTCGATGATTTCAATCTCCTCATCTTCATCTAAGTCAATAGCCTCCTCGATAATGCTCATCTTTTTCAGTCCCAACTTGAGCACGCTCATGTAATCGGAAAGCTCCAAGACCCCGGCTTTCTGTCTGTCCGTTGCAGCAACAGTGTCGCCTGCAGCAACAGTGTCCGTTGCAGCGACAGGGCCCGAAGATATGACAATTGAAGATTCCTCAGTCGAGAAGGATCGGGTATTCGAAC